>VZTL01011809.1:67714-86761 GCA_013400535.1 Scopus umbretta
AATAACCTTGTTTGACTTTCAGTAGCTGGCTCGGGAACAGAAATTTAAGCGGGGGGAGGAGTTGAGCGCATTTAAACCAAATCCAAACATGGCCTCTTCATGCTAGTCCCCTCTGTCTGGCAAGGAACTGGTGAGACTTCCCCAATCCCATGAAGACTGGGGAAGATCTCAGACAAATCCGACATTTATAAAATTTAAAATTCTTCTGATAGTTTAGTTTCTTCCTCTTTTTCTTGCTTCGTAAGAACCTTGGAAAATGTTTGTTATCTAAGACTTCCTTCCATGATTAATAATGGCATGTAAATGTTTAGAATTTTGCTGAATGTCAATTTAAGTAGGAAGAGCTGCTCAAGCGGGACCAGTTTTTGCTGCAGGCATTAATTTTTGGAATTGTGGTTCTTGTGATTCCTTTTACCCAGGAAAAATCAAAGCCATGATGTGCATATCATGCATTGGTTTTGTGGCACAGAAATAGTGTACTGTGGTGTCTTTCAAGCCAGCTCAAGTCGGCTGTGTGGCACTGAAATCGCTGAAGAAACTTCCTGCTGAAAATAAATCAAGATCCTTTCGTTTTAAGTGCGGTCACTTCATCAGTCTGTTTCGATTTTTGGAGATTCCTGGCAGATTCCCGAGGGAAAGGCGCTAATGGGTTTGTTGATGTTGATGGAACACGGGATTCCAGAGCCTTACTGCAGAGTTTTATTTGTCTCTTGATGGTGGTTTCTTGTTTGTCAAAGCATATGCTCATCTAACGCCTTGATGTTCGTCCCTGAAGCCACCTGGAGTAGCTGCAGTTTCCTAGAGACGAATGCTCTCATGTAGCTATTGTAAATTGTATTTTGTTATTGTAAATTGTACTGTTAATGCCTCTCTTTCTTTTAACTGTAAACACAGATTTAAGTTCCACTGCAGACTCTTAGTTCTTTTACTGCCTGTCTTTGACATGCATGTTATCCGTCATCTTTGTTCCTTCTTGGGATCTCTTGTTCTGCTCGGATCAGGATGACTGCAGTTAACGTGTGTCTGAATTTGTATTCCACAGCAGAGATACTACAGGGAACCTGTTGCTCCGGTGGGCCGTCTTACTAGGCTTTGTCCTCATAGTGCGGAGATCTGCCACTGTTTGGACTGTGCCGCTGTAATTGCGGCTGTGCTGCTGCTTCAACTCTTCCTTTGCAGAGTCTCTGCTGTTCGCAAGACCAGCGTGCGTTACTTTGCCTGCATGTAGTTCCACCTTGTATTGTCGGTGTGGTTATAGAGCTTTGCAAATTTTCAAGAGCCGATACGCGTTAGCTACAGTTCATTATCTAAAGTAAACAGCTAGTTAGCTTACAGCAGAGAGCTGCTGCAAGGTTGTGTTCTACAGAACACAAAAATAGGCCAAGAGTGTATCCCCTTACGTGGCTTTCGTTGTTACGCTTGAGTGTTGCCTGCCTGTGTTCATACCTCCAGTACTTTTTTTTGAGGATACACAGGTTCTCTAGACTCCTTTCATATATACGTTCGTTATCTTTAAATGGCTTTTGCCTGACTGTGTAGCAATGGTTTCCCAGTCTTCACTAGCGCACGTGGAGCAGTACTAAGCGAGCGATAGGCTGCTGGCAGTGGCATACTTCACTCTCCTTCGACGGGTTTCAGCCTTGATTTAATTTCCTCAAGCAGCAAACTATGCGTACAGGGAAGATGGACTCCATCACCAGCACCATTAACTTCAGACTTCTCTCCTCGGGCTCTGATGAGACGGTGCCTTCCCCGAGCACTGCCGTGGGAGGCCAGGGCCCGGTTTCACAGGGACATAGGAGAGAACCCGTTTCTCTGCGGCCGCTCAGCCCCTATCTCTGCACGCAGCTAGGCAGGAGGATCAAACCCCCAGGATTACTGAGCTCTGCGTGCTTTGTACTGCAGTCTGTTCCCTTCTTTTGTCGGCCAGGAGGGTCTCGTACAAGGTCAGATGGCAAAGCACCTGAGCTGCTCTGGCCAAGAGCTCAAACACCCTCCTGGCAGAGAGGAATTTTTATTTTTTTTTTAAGCCCTCCAATACAGCTTGGTCCCTGAATTTTGAGGTTGCCTGGATCACCACAGGCCCTATGAAACATAGATCACTCGGCCCCTAAGGATTTTCTTTCCTGTAAACAAAGTATTCCTGGATCTGGTTTACAGGCTCAGGCAAGTTCCCTTCTGTAGTCTTGCCCTACCAGTGGGATGGATTGCCAGTGCATGTGAGTGTTAAGTACAAGATTTGTACTCCTGACAAAGGAAAGGGGTGATGGAACTTAACATTTGGAAGGAAAGCTGTAACAAGGAAAGCCAGGTATCTTAAATATACGTTGACAAATGAGGAAAACATGGTGATTTATTGCCAAACCTATTTGGCAGCCTCTTTCCAGTTTAGGCTTGTTGGTTATCAGATACTTGCTACCTGTGAACATAAAATGAAATAATGTACGACTAGCTTTGATAATTCTTAGTTGATTCCAGGAAGGATTGCTTTGCTTCGTTGTTGAAGGCACAACTCTGTGCGTGGGCTTCTCTTGGAGCTGCTGCAAATGCCACCATTAAACTGTTCAAATAAGAGCAGTAACTGTGACCACCTGACAGAGCCTTGGTTATCTTCCTGGGGCACGTTTTGGGAGACATCACCAGTAGCTCAGCATTTCCCTTTGCAGGGACTGGATCTGTTTCCAGGTGCTCTCCGTACAAGGCTGCTCGACCCACTCTCCAGTCTCTGGGAGGGGGCTCCGTCAGCTGCGATCCCGGGTGGAACGGACCGATGACCCAAAAGCCCCGTCTGTGCCCAGAGCTCTGAAACGGTTGCAGTGGGTCTCTTGTAGTTTTAAGCATTCTGTGATTCGCACCTCTAGAGAAAATAGGGACGTCTCAGCATTTTCCAGATCCAGACAAGTGCAAACACCTCGGGATCATGTCCCAAGCCTATAGCTACTAGGAGAGACGCTAATGACGGTGATCTCAGCAGCCCTCCCCTTTCCTGCCTGCCAGCATTGCTTGTTTGAGATACCGGTGCCATAGCAAGTGCTGGGTAAACAAGATGATTGTTTCTGCTGGGTGATCTTAAAAGCCCTCCTAAACTGTCTGCTCAAAATACTTTTCCATTTCAAGGAAATGACTGTTTTGTTTGTGTTAAGAGTCAGGAATGGGAAATGACGTGAACACTTAACTGTTTTTCCTGGTGTTTTTAAGAGGAGGCATATTCACTGTCTGGGGTCTTACTTCCAAAGGCATTCAGTGTTTTCCATAACCCTATTAAGTGGGTACTAGAGGTGTGTGCGTGCATCAGGAGGTATCTTACAAACCTTGTGTATCTGCCTGGTAAAATTTTACTAGTGTCTCCCTGTGACCACGCTGTAAGAGGGGTCCATACATTCCCCCTCACGGTGCTGAACTGAAACTGTCCTCAGGTCTTGTTTTTGCAACACTGGAACAAATCTGTGATTATACAGTGTGCTGTAATCTCCCTGAAGTAGAAAGAAGTCAAAATTCACATTTGTCATGCTTATTTTGCCCAAGCACCAGTTTTATCTGCATCTGCTGAGTTACACTGTGCAGTTAATCTTTTTTTATCTGTGTACTGCTCCTCACTTGCCCTTGAAAAAGAAATGGTCCAATGTTACAGTCTTTTTAGTTGCTGATAACTTTTTGTTACCGCGTCTTTGGTCAAGGTGTTTTTTTTCTAAACCAATCGCTTCTCTTCAAATTCCTTGAAAATGAATGCTGGCAATCTGGGGCTCTGTTGTCCTGTAAGCTCACTTCCCAAGTCTTGTGTGTGCGCTATCCTGCGGGACGAAGGCATCAAGGCTCCTTACAGTGCCTCTGCTCCTGGATGTGGGATTCTCTCTTCTGTACTGCTGCAAGCGCCTGGCAACACACGATCCTGGCCTGTGACTGGAACTCCAGGATATGGGGGGAAAAAAAGTCTGGGTTTTGGTTTGGGTTTGCTTTTTTGTTTTGTTTTTTTTTTTTTAAATCAGCTTTGGTCTTTAAGATGTTGCCTTTGCGGTAAGCCCTGCTACTGTTGCCCGCATAAAAACATAGGTAACGGCCAGGCTAACGTACCACATGGCAGTTTTATCTCCCTAACTTCTGTTCAATTCCCTTGCCCTTCCTCAAGAGGAGGCAGGTTGAACCACCTCTGCAAATCCGAATTAGCAGTGTAGGTACTAACGAGTAACAGCGAGGGTACAAGAACGCAGGTGTGCAGTGGCAGGAAAACACCGTGACCCAACACCACCCCGCTGTTTGCAACCGCAGGCCAGCGCGGTGCCTGCAGCACGGGCTCTGGAACACGGAGTTCGTGAACCAGCTAGGAACCTTTTTTTAAACAAATGTTAATGTTTGACTGTTTATCATCTGACACTGAGAGATGACACAATCTCGGTTCTTCTGAGAATCAAGCTAAAGTAACCTTTTATTGCCCTATAGGGACTTAGTTGTATTATATATAAGAAAACATGTACAGTGGTTAACAACTTCGATTCAACCTTCCTCCTTTTTTTTTTTTTCCAAACAACACTCATTTCTGCATGGTTTTGTGTACTTCCATGCATAAGCAGAAAAGTGACCTGTAACGTGCAGGGGGAAAGAAAGTTTAATTTCCAAAATGTTTTTTATACAGACCTCTCACAAAGATTTGTGTGTATCAATCAAAAGAAATATTTTTAAACTTGAACATCTTGACAATGAAATGCCAAATGAAGGGAAAGAGTTGTTACATGAAGCAAGACAAATGTTCAGCTGGAATATAAAACTGGAATTTGAGCAGGGGTTTCTGATACAAAAGAAATCCCCTCTCCTAGCTGGGGCGGGGGGAGGTCCGGAGGAACGCCTTTGCTGCTATACTTAATTTGGTCTCTAAAATAGAAAAAAATGCAGAATTTTGTATTAGCGTGCAGTGCGAGTTCAACTCCTTCATTCACATAAGGCATGCATCCCTAAGAAACGAAAGGACCTGATTACAGAACTTGTTTTTATTGTCTACAATTGCGATACAAAATGGCTGTTGCAGAAATTACTTCCCCAGGTAAGAAAATGAGCGCTCAACGATCTATTTGCAATGAAGTAAGGAATTTGAGAATTACTCTTTCACCTAAAATTCATGGTTTATTTCATAGTTTCACTGATGGAATTTTTCATTTTCTTCAATGATTAGTCATGACTCTCATCCTTCTGGTATGTATACAGAAGTGTTATGCACCAGCCTCGGCATGTACAACCACAAACCAAATGAACGTTTTACATAAGACAATTTGCTTTTATAGTGATCACGCACTGATGTGAACATGGACTAAAAATAACAAATGTTGCTTTAATAAGGATTTTTTACAGTAGGCGTAAATATAAAAGTTTTTCAAATTATTTTCACAGGTATCACTGAACATTTCATAGCTGTCTGTTACAGAAGCACTGACAAGTGCTTTGAGTCTTTCATTTATTATACACAGTTAAAATATATTACACTTCTGAAGGTATCTTTAAATCACCAAACAGTTTTGCTAGCATCTTAATGAGCCAAATGGGAGTAAAAGGCAGTCCACATTCATGATGTGAATATACAGTAAGGTGTTTGACATCCTATTAACTCATTGCTCATGTTCTCAAAATAACCATGGTGATGAGACCTGAAAGACAAGAATTAAGAACTAAACGCTTTAATTTCACTCAGTAGAACATTTAAAATAAAGACAGTTTACCCTCTCACAGGCCAGAAAATAAGGCAAAAGTGCATAAATACGTGCAGAATGAATTTATATATACACTTCACTTAAATTTTGCTCTGAATTTTATTGTAGTCAAAGTCTGTGTAAACATGACACTGAAGTGCAGCAGGCCTACTAACTAAACTTCAAAGAAGCTACAAATACTCCGACCAATTACTGATCTTGCTACTGGAAAATCTTAACGTTGAGATTTTGGCTTGGGTAAGCCCAACGCTAGCACACAGGCCACCAGTTTCCACGGGGGCTAGTTGTGGGCAGCGCAGTTCAAATGCTGACTCGTCAGTAAGGCAGACTAGCTGAGGGCTCCAAGGCATTTTTGTTTCTGCTCTCTGCAGAATAACTGATCAAAGACTAGTTTTAGACAAAGATGTTAAGCTTCCTTGTCAGTCTGCATAGGGGGCTTTCCACAGACTCTTTGTTGTACCTTTAGAGCGAAGGGGGAAAAAAAAACCAAACCACTGCTCTGATAGAGGTTAAAGACAATTAAAAACAGATGAAAGTAGGAAATGTGGGGTAATAAACCTCCTTGTGACACGCTGAAAAGTTCACTTTAATTACGTGCAGATACCAGAAAAAGTACAAATTGGCAAGTTCTTAGCCAGGAGTTATATTGCACAAGGCAGAGGCACATGGAAAAACATCAGGGCTCCTTGAATGCCAATCTTATGTAAGATCAAAACAGTAATTTATCAGTTCCGAGGCAATCTTACTTTCTTGCCGGCTCAGATGATGTTAATATAATAGCCTTTCACTGCAGAGAGCTGAGATAAAGCCTACAGATCTCACTGCAGACGTTTCTGAGACTATTTTACTATCCTGCCACTACATACTGATTTAACTTAATTTACTTTATAAAAATTTTGCAGATAGAAGCATGACACAACAGAGTTGTAATGCTGCAATTTATCCATTCAAGAGGAATTATAGTTCAGCTATTTCTTAGGGTCCGTATTAGCTTAGACAACCAGTACTACCAGAACTGCTGTAGGCCTTAGCTTGGATTACCTAAATCATCGCAGAGTACTAACAGAGGCTTCTGGAAGGTGCCACAGGACAGCCTATACCACTTGCACAGGGACTTCCAGGCAATAAAGAGTTTAACTCATTTCTGTAAAGCAAATACTTCTCAAATGTCATACAGCCCAGCTGGTGTGGTATTAACCTCCCTTTTCAATCAAATGCTACGCAATCCAGCTGTGCGTCGCTGTGGAAGAAAGTGGTTTCATCTTCTCAAGGACAGTCAACTCTCTAGATGAGCAAGAGTTGCATACAGAAGAAGAATCTTTTCGTGAACACTAAAAACGCTGCTTTCAAAGGAATCAAAGCCTGTAAGAACTTCATAGTGAATCTAGAAAGAGTGAAGTTGTTGCAAATGTACACAGTCAAATAGTTTAATGCTATAGCTGGCACCAGCAGACACTGGAGTAATTTTCAAAACTAGAGATAAAAATAAAGCAAGGATTACTGCAAGGTGCTGATCTGAAAATACATCACCATCGGCTCAGGCAATGATGTAGGCTTCTGGTTAGCAGCAAGGGAGTTTTCAAACCATTGCAGCAGACTGACTCGCAGGAGTCAGTCAGTCAACTGAGCGTGCGCATTAACCGTCAAGAACTTGCATCTTTTCCCATCACTACCTCACCTCTAGCTATCAGTTTGAAGCTGCCTAGCTCGTTTCCTTTAAATCCTCATTTCTGCCACGTAGTGGGACAGGAGAATTGAGTTTAGAGTGACTGTTCTTCAAATCTGAAATAGTTATAGAAAAATAGTCATAACAAATGAAATGTGCAACTTATTGACGCTTGCTAGTTTAGGAGCAAGTTACAAATGGGGAAGAACTGTGGATGGTAGTGGTGTCTTAGGAAAGGCCTACAACAGCTTATTTCTATACGTTTCAACTGCTTATCAACAAGGCAGTGAATGGAGCCTTTCTGACCAGCTCATCTGGGTTGGAGAGAGAAATAAAACAACAGAAGAGATCCAGGTTCTGCAACAGAGTGACTCTATTTCAGTATCAGAATAAGAAACAGCACGTTCCATTCGGTTTTGTTGGCAGATGACTACAGTTGGCCATTCATCAAATGAAGGTGAAATTAACATGTAGGGGCCTGCATATAATAAATAGCAACTAAAATCTGGTCTAAAATACTTACAGTAACTAACTTATACTGGTATCACTATGACTGCAAGTTAAAATATAAGTGGAGATGCAAAACAAAAGGTAATGCGGTGCTTTGTCTCTGTCAAGTTTCCTGAAGCCACTGGCAAACACAGAAGTTTCCCAAATCACAGAAGTTGCAAGAAAACATCTACAAAATCAAAAATACTTACCTAAAACATAAGCAGCTACTAACTTTTGATTCTCACTTAAGTGGAGGTAGAGAGGCACCAGGGATTCCATTTCCCCCAATGTAGGTAGCATTAGTGCTGCGATACACACTATTCCTAGGAAGACTGTTAGTAAACTAGGTCCCGACGAGGCAGTTCTGTTTTCTGAAAAACAAGATAGTACCAATTGTAAGGAATATCTACCCAATATAAATGTTAAGTATTCTGCAGAAATGTTTGCGGTACATTGAAGCTGCACTACCCTGAAATTTTCTTTTCCCTTTGGAGTTTGGAGGGAGTGGAAAACAACTCTTACACCCACCCTCCTAGACCTTCTGCATTCTGCAGTGGAGAAGGCTGCTCCCTGTTCTGATGCTGGAACTTGTTTTCAGATGACTTCCCAAACCCCTCCCTTCTGGAGAAACAGAGCCTGCCAGGCCCAGCAGCTATATATATACACACTCAGAACAGCTGAATGACAACCTCAGCAACGTTTGAGGTTTCACCATGCATCCTGACTCCATTCCTTGATATGTTCCTTCAGTCATTAGCAGTCAACTAGGAAAGAGCACCTGAAGGAGCTGCACAGGCAGATAACTCTGCTTACACCTCCAGAACAAAACTTGGCTACAGCAAGAGCACGGGTTCTCAGGCCAAATGCATCCTCCTTCTCTCTTTAGAGGATTCGCGGGCTGCACCTGCCAGAACCAGTTTATGTGCCACAAATCAATAATATTTGGATCTTTCTTTGAAAACTGTGGGAGTGAACCATTCCAACAGTCCAGTATCACCAGAATAAGGAAACGCAAACTATCGATGAACTGTCCTTCATACTCTTTACTGCGCTGCAGTTTAACAGCTGGAACTTACTCAAAGGCACACTGTGTAATCTTTGAGAAGAGCTGCGACATGTTCGTTAAACACCTCGAACCAAACTCTTAAGACCCACTGGAAATTAGCCAATGTTTCTGTCAAGTTTTTCTATACTCAGTGACTAGCAACGTGTCCTATTTTAATTCCATAAATCTGTTATTTCTAGGTTGCAGGTTACATGCAAAGACTGTAGTTCCTTTGTTTACTGTTTTTCTGTAAGCAAGCAATATAATGCAGTCAACAAGGTTTTTAAGCAGAGAAACAGAATTTGGATTAAGACCAGATTGTTCAGGATGGTTCAAACCCTCTGGTACTGGAACAACTATCATAGCAACATTTTGTTCTGTGAGCGCAGAGAGTATCATCTTGTAGGTTTGCTTTAACCATGTATCCTACTAATACCTATCTTGAGGGTTTTTTTTAGTAAAAGGTATTTCACCAGCCAACAAACTATGTATAACTAGTGAAACAGTTTGGTTTTAACAAAAGGAAGACTCTCAAGTAGGTTCATCTATTTTCTGGAATCTATTTTTTGTTCTTGTCATGAAAAGCAAAATCGTGACAAGAACATTACAGTATAAATCAGTAAAAGCAACAGGAAGGTAGACAGTCAAGTCAAGAATCAGTTTAGATTCAGTTCCAGTAACTCTTGATACTTTTTTGTATCTCCCCCTACCACTTAAATTTAACTGTTCAGTCCAGGTTTTGCCCAAGACTGTTGATTCACTACCTCATGTATGAAACGTGCAAAGAGTTTTCAGCTAGCAACTGTGCTTTTCCGTACTTGTGAGACAGACAAATGAGATGGCGCAGAACAAGGAGCACTTGAGAAGATGTTTTGGCAATATTTCCTGCTCATCAGGAAATGGAGGATTAAGGGTTTGGAACAAACTCAGAAGGGGCATATGTTCTGAAAGAGCCCAAGGGAAAAAATAACTACCATCCTTTTGCAGATAAATTCCCATTGGCTATAACAGAACTTCTGCACCAGAGGAATAGAGGATATACTCTCCAAGGTATGACATGCAATCCTGGGGCAGCAAAGGGTCTTGATTAATCAAGACAGCATAAGCAGAATAGCCACAGTTTGGGTTCTTGGGCACTACCATTCCCCAGTGATAAAGACAGCAGTCTTACAGGTACGTAAAAAGAATTATTTTAAAATTCATTTTAGTCTAGGCTTTCTAGTCACTTGAGCTATTCATAACTGATTCAGAAGACAGGAGGGGTAAAAGGTTTCAGCTACCTGGTTGACACAAAGTCTGCTCAAAAAAGACACTTTCAGCCAGGTGTTCTTTTATTCGTTTTTCCTCCTCTTCCTTTTGTTGTTGTTGTTCCTTTGCAGATGGAAGTAGAGTAGCAATAATCTCCTTTTTCCCTAATGCTTTTCTCTGGCTCTGCTCAGACACTTGTAGACGGAATTTATCTATCACACCATAGTAAGAAGCCCGAACATCTCTGTGACGAATCACACTGTGGAGGAAAACAACATTTTTAAACAGGGGAACTAATAGAAAGCATGTCTCCTGTGGAATTATGCCCTACATCCCAACGTTTCCCCTCTTTTCCCCATACACAGATACACTGCAATAATACAGATCCCCATTCCGTCCTCCATCACTCAATGTTCTTGGAAGATTTGATCTTGCCTTTCTCTCTCCTCTCCCTGTGTTCACTCTGGTTCTCAAATATCTCTGCTCCAACTGGCTGGCCAAAAAGAACAGTTAATTATTGCTCTCAAGCACACTTTTGCCTCAATCTGAGGCCCAGCTGCCAATCTACACGAAACATCAATTATCTGAAAGATGCATCCTCCTTTATCAAAGCTGTTTGACGCTGGCCAATGATTTTAAAGGTATGGGGGGACTGGAGTGGACAAGGCAGGAAAGAAGAAAAGTAAGACTGCCAAACGCTTGGACAGATGATGGCAAATGTCTGGCTTTTTAAGGAAACCAGGCTCAGAGCTCTACAATTATACTTTCTCAGAACTAAAACTCATTCCCTCTACATTCAAGAGTCAGCTAGATATAAAGGCATTTTCAAAATCAGAAGCCCACCATTAAGAGCATGTAGCAGTGCAGTAAAAATAACAACTATGTATCTACATAAACACTTCTCACCTGTCTCTGAGTAAATCTGCGTATCAATAGTAGAGCTCTGTGCTGTCAGAGCTTTGCTCATCAATCTAGCTACATTGAGCACGTTTCGTAGCCTGCATTGAAATGTGGGATGCTGCAGATACTTCACTAGCTACCAAGAGCTAATCCGGGTGCAGCTACCCAAGCTGCAATCACAACTCAGACTGCAGTGTAGACATACTCTCCGAATTACAGCTAGAGTCAGTTATTTTCTTGGTAAGCCTTCTCACTGTCCAGCAAACACTCTGTTGCTCTACTGTTTTGAATACGTTGACCGAGGTGGCTTCAACAGTAAGACAGGGTGATAGTTATTGCGTTCCTTCTAGTTTTATGGCATTTCATGGGAAAAATTGTATGAGGGACTTACAAAAGGCACAGTTTTAAAATAACACTGATCAAAGGCAATACACACGTCTGAGCAGTGCTCTGCTCAACTGCCTCCTCTCTGCATTTATGATTCATTATGAAAATACATATCTAGTAAAAAGCTCTCACATTTAGGTTTTGAAGTCATATCAGCTCTTAGGGTTAATATGGATTTTAATTATTTTTCCAAAGTGGAAAACTTTTTTTGTGAAAGGCTATTCTAAATCTCTAAGATAACAATAGCTAATCTGAAAAAATACCAACATGTAAGTGATTTGGCTTCAAGAAGGTTGCCATCTCCTGAGGGGAAAAAAATTATTCTACCCTTAGTAATACAGGATAGTAGTCTTAACGTTGCCTCAAGAAACCTATCTTTGTGAGAATATATACATTAAACTGCTGCAAGAAGCAGCTTTTTGTGTTTCAGTCTTCATTTAAAGGAACTATATCACATCAAGGTATCTACAGTCATTAACACACAGCCAGTGCTTGTAACTGGTATCTAGTTTGAACAGACTATTCAACAAGGAAACAAGAGACTAAGTCATCCCCCAAGTGAGACTGCTGCAGGAATGTATGTAGTTTTATGTCATTTTAGAGGCAAAAACAGTGTGCTTATGACAGGCTTTCAGCAAGCTGAGTGTTGGCTGGGCAACTGCCTTCACTAAAATAAAAGGCTTCTTTCCCCCTGGCAGTCCTAATTCATACAACACTCAGCATATCCGAACAGCAGATTCAACTCCTATTTCTTCCTTTAACACTTCCTTTTAAATTTTTGTTTCTACTCTTTACTACCATGGTACGTACTACCAACCTAAACAGAATCTTTACATAACACTGTGCTATGAGAACATGTGTCTGCTGCCAAGCAAAGGGATCTTTTCTGCAGACCCTTATAAACAGATACATTCTCCTGTTTCTTTTTAGAGACCATTGCATAATTGGAAGCTCTGTAGAATATCTGTTTATCTGGCAAATGGCCATACTTGCATAGTACTGCTCATATCCTCGCAGTGAACACTGCCCAGCAACTGTTGGAGTGGGATGGGGGGTGTGCTGCACAAACAATTCCCTTGGAAACATGAATATGGTCTTATTTTCCTCTATTTAATAACATACATTTGTTTAAGATGAACCAAATGTAATCAAACTCGTGTAAATGTCTGCTAAAGACTGGAATACCTCACTGATATGCTGGTATATTCTGACCTCTTTTGTTCCATTTTTAGGGTTGTTGTCCCTGCCCACTGAAAATTTTAGTTCTGTGTTCTAAACTGCCAAACACCACCTAAGGAAAACAGCCTACAGGAAAGAGCTATTCCCCAAGCACAGTATTATTTATCTGACAAAAGACAGATCATTCAATAGCAGGATTTTTTGTATATGGCCATTTGTTAGTCAGAGACTCCAGAAGGTGTTTCACAGTTTGCAAATTTCTAGTCAGAAAGCTCAGTCTGCTCTATTAGGTACTTCATACTTTCTTTAACTGCACCAGTACATCAGCACAGAAATAATGTGGCAGAAGGAAGATGAAAAAAATTGGGCTATTTTAGCTTACATATCTACGCTACTTTGAATTATAGCAGCCTACAGACCCTATACATTATTGTGGTCACTTAACTGCCCTTCATCTTTTCTCTGTTACTGGGTTGGGACCTGACAGGAGAAACCAGTAAGGGGAGACAGAGAGATCTGAGAACAAGAGAGGCGGATGGGCTGAAAGGTAGGCAAAAGCACCTTCATTAAACATGGCCCTGGAAAGCGTGCTCAGTAGAACTGCATACATTTTAATTTTGCCCATCTGCAAACAAATGTTTCTCTCAAAGAAATCCTAACCCTGGGGGACTTGCTTTTCTTGTTAGAAATAACAAAAAAGTACTCAGGAGGAGGCTCATATTACTCTCACTGCTGGTTTACAAACTACACCACTGGATGCATTTACCAGCATTTTATTTATGCTAAAGAAGGAAATATATCGAATGTTGTAATATCTCTGCCCTAGAGTGAAAGAACAGCAAAGACCAGATGGCCACAGAAATATAAGAGATTAGGAAAATATTGTGTCTTTATCCAACTTAGTTTATACTATGCATGACATCATTTACTACATCTTAAGCGATAAAACAAATTAAGGTAATCAGGTGTCATACCTTAGGGGAAAAAAAAAGCAAACCCCACAGCCAACTTTTACTTACATATCAACACAGCACTGAGGCTTCACTGCACCAGTAGCATCAACCACCGCATATTTGTTTGGAGTTGTACAAAGAACTGCAATGAAAAGGACAGTAGTGGTAACAAATCATTAATTTATACCTCACCAACTTCACCAACAGATATACGTAAAGACATGAGTTTGGTTTTGTCACAAATATGATTTGTTACATGAATTATAGTTGGACTGTTCAAGATCACCAACTAACCCTTAAATAAAACTTAACCTAAGAAACCCACCTTTGAATTTTAAGGCAAACTCATAGGGGTTATATAGAGTCAACACCTGCTTGTGTGTTGACTGGTCATCTGCATAAAATATAAGTTCTGTAGGAAAAACAAAAACAGGAAGATTTCCTTCCACTAACTCTGGCTGTCTTTTTTGTTGCTGCATTGGCACTGAATCCTCCTTGCTGCTTCTTGTGTTCTTATGATTTTGTATCCTCAGAGACTTCAGTTTTTGAATCGTTTAAGAATTCCAAAGCATTTTGGCAATTCTAAAGGAAAAAAGGGGAAAAAAAAGAGAAAAGGCAAGAAGATTATTTCCATAAGTCTATACTAAACTGAGGCAGTCAACAAAGGTGGAAAAACATAGAACTTGATGCTTGGTTATGAATCTACCCTTACTTTAGTTCCTCCAAAAATACGGAAATAGAAAAAAATATTTCCATCAGGTTTCCATCTATTTAACAAACTGCTGTAAAATAAATGGATAAGCACTTCTTCAGTGTCACAGCAAGATACTGGGGTCTCAGTCCATGACAAGGACTGCTTATGCTGGGTCTTTGCAGCACAAACCAAACCACCACAACAAAAAGATATCCCATCCTTGCCTCAGAACACTAACACTTGGGAAAAAACAGAGCAGAAATGAGGAAACACAAAGACGTCAGGCAGCAGTAGTCACCATTTAGGCAGGAAATCTCTCTGCAGTGGTGACCTTCTTGGATGAGGTATAATAACTTAGGTATCTGCTCACATAGGCACTGAGGTATGCCAAATCCCAGAGATTCAGAACAAAAGAATGGGGAACACCGTCATGCCTTGTTTAAATTAAACTCTTGTTAAAATTGCATGGTAGTTACAGGCAACAAATTGAAAAATAACTGGGATGAATAATACCAAACAGATTTTGGATTTACTATTTGATTAAAAAATAAGACAGGTTTTCCACCACCACTGCCTCTAACCAAAGTATAACCACCGTAATTCTCCCTCTGCCACCCCCTCAGTTTTGCTTTATTTTGAGTGACATTCCAGAACTAAAACCAGAACCCATGACCCAATCAAGCAACAATCCCAAACGTATTTCATAAAATAAAATTAAGGCCAGACTCCTCAGCACACATGCCATCGACTTTACACACTACAGACAGAACAAAGTGAAGCAGCTACATATATTTTCCCCCAAGAATGTCATATTTTACTGTAGCTCCTGTAGGTTAATTATCAAACTGAAGGTGTCCTTTGAGGCTCAACTTTATTCTATAGTAGAAAATATTAAAAGAACAAAAAAGTTCCTACTGACTCATTAGCTGTAATTTCCACTTCCAATGAAGTGTTATAAACCAATGTCCACTTCAGCTGTTCTCCAGTCTAATAAACTGATTTGGTTGCAACCTTAAGAAATTTAGTTTCTGAACTTCCTAGCAGTGGATAGCCCTAGCATTATGAACAATCAAAACCAAATGTTTATTTCTGCATTCTAAACATCATGACATTCACATTTCCAAGCACCAGATACATGTTTCATACTTGAAACATGACACAGGTTTAGGTGTTTACTAGAGTATATCCGTCATATCTACAGACTTACAGGTTCCGATTCGTACTGACAAACTAGGCTTTTAAATGTATTTATTTTTTAAAACAGCAAATCATCCCTGTAAAATTTGAATTCACAGCTCTTACTGGAATACCTTTCCTCAAGATCCAGTTTCTTTTCAGAGCACAGGTTTGTTTCCACTTCACTGAAATGCTACTAATAATATTCTGAAAACAAATCCCCAATGATAGTGTTCCAAGCTGATGTTCTGCTACCTTATTAAGAAGAGTCTAGGAAAAGAAATAGCTGTGTAAGTGGCAATTTGGGCTCCAAGCACTCCTTAGAATTTTGGTGAATCCCTTTTGTTTCAGAAGAATTAACAAACTCTGGAATCACTTTGTGCAGCAAGTGTAAGCATTATTTCTTTAACAACACAATGTACTATTGCAAAGTGAGGCTCATTATTCCATATATTAAGACTATACGAAGAGCTAATGTGGAAAAACTGCCAGCTTGTAGGAATACAAAACAACTTACTTTAAAATGTCCCATAGGCAGAAGATTTTTTTTTTTTTTTTACAAAAGTTAGCTCAATGAAGTATGCAGTAAGCATATGTGAGAAACTTTGGTTCTCATACATATCTATACTGCATATCTTATGTGTAACAGAAATATAGGCAATCTTTGACATTAACAAAAAGGTTTTCTCCCTAATAAATACTTTAAACTACCGTACAAAAAATAGCAAACCACTGCTAAATATTTCTAAGTGACTATAATAAAATTTTTAAAATATTATTCGTAATAACTAATATTATTTTGATGCTTTGGGGTTTTTTTTTATTTAAACACTGCACAGGTTTCATTCCGATTCCTGGCATCGTACCACAATTCCAGTTTCTTCAGCTCGGCTAGCTGCAAGTGTTTAGATCTCCAAAAAACCCACAAATCACAACATCAGTTGAGGCATAGATCACCAAACCTATTAACAGGCTTGTTTTTCTTATGCATCCGTTGAAAACACAGTGCGCAAACCTCCCAGGATTCCACAACTTGCAGGTGGAAAGCCAGCAACCTTAAAAAAGTATACCCTGTTATTGCTTCCTTTTCTTATTTAACTTGGCTGGATAAGAAGCTATGGCTCAAACTGGCAAAAGTAAACCTGGCAAACCCAGGCCTAGGTAGACACATTTGCTGACACAACAGTGTCATTCAGGATATAAATTTCTAGGTTTCTATAAGCAATCGGCATCTTGTTTGAGACAATCATTTTGGCTTACAAGTCACCTTGCTGGGATATCTCACCAAGTAGGATCAGTAAAAGTACTTTTCCCAAAGACCGCGTTATAAACTACACATACGCTGGGGAGACTTGACGGTTTAGCATTAGTAACAGCATACCTTTCATACAGCACTTACCAACAAGAAACCGTAAAGACTTTTACACAAAGTCCGTACCATCAGACCTTCTCCGCGCAGATTAGCCCTAAAGCAGCACTCCTGCAAGCGTTCAGCACAGGGCTACGCGGCTGGCTGCCTTCGGCACCCCAGCGGGCTCATTTAAAAGCAAGCTGGCTGCCGCCCTTCTACGCCGTGCACCGCAGGGCAGCGGATTCTCACCGCGATCGCTACAGTTCACGCGGTCAGCAGCCTCCACGATTACTTGCAGAACGCAAGGCTACGCACAAAGCAATCTGTACAAAACCGACATCTGCAGCCGCAAGTCTGTGACCTACGCTGCGCAGATGGGCTTCTCCTAGTAGGGCCAGTGAAACTCCCCGCAGGTGCAGGAATCTGTCAAAGACAACGCTCATTACAGGACACGGGCCGACATGTAACACCTGAACAATGCCAGCTCGCTTTCCAACGCTCTCTGAAGTCCAGACGAACAATTGTCACTGATATTTTTTTTTTTTAGCACAGTAAGGATCTTTCCCCCCTGAAATTACTAAATATATACTGCTGGTGTCACAATAGCACAGATCTGCCAGCGTTTCCTTTGAAATCCTTTTCTTCATAAATTTAACTCAACAGAGGAAAGCATGAAGTGAAACCTAACTTCTCTCCAGGCTCAGAAACAACACCGATTGTGATTTGGGTTTACTTAACAAGCATCTGCTAAAAAAAAAAATAAATCAAGCGAGGAAGTTTTTTGTTCCCATTTTAACTTCCAACAGCCTCATCACCATGGCTTCCGAGTGCATTTGTTAGTAGTGTGTTTTTTTTTCCTAACAACTGCAAACAATGTTTTTTGTAAACTTGTAAAATGCAGTTGTTTTTTGTAACAACTGCAAATCTACAGAATATCATCTGGTAAACACTTTATTCAGAAGATCAGTCATACAGTCATAGTCTCCACATTCTCCTTTTAAAAGCTAATTACAGCGTGATTTATTTTTGTTATATCTCACGGTCTACCCTCTAAATCTACACAATAAGCCTTGCTACACTATATACTCCATAAAATTGATGCCTTTTGAGTGCATATTTAAAAAACAAGCCACAAAATCTCTTCAAAATTCCCTCCTACATCAAACTGTGCAATTGCTTTATGCTACATGCAAATACAGCATACGATCTGACAGAGGCAGATCTATTTTCTCCAGAAGTTTTTGAGGGCCTTAACATGCACTTACGCAAACCAATGTTTAAACTACCTGTAATTATTTGGGAGAGTCATCCAACGATTAGAGCACAGACCCAGCAGCCAGGATGGCTGGATTCCATTATTGCTAACTCTGTCACTGACACTCCATGACCTTGAGCAAGTTGGTTAACCTCACCTCAATTTGCTCATCTATGAAGGCACATATTCTGCAAAGTATTTTAGTAGGTGGACAGTCACATTTAAACTGGCAGAACTACTCTTGATACTTCGCAAAGCCTGGGCTGAAACAAGCTGCTGTTTACCTCTTTACAGGGTGATGAGAAACGTAATGAGTAACTGTCTTCAGGATGCTGTAAAATGAAATCGTCTCAGAGCATTGCCTATTAGCATGGATGACTACAACATGCATAAATCATGCTGATACTGACAGCAAAATTTATTCGGACCACATTATTTTCTTCCTGTTTTTTCAAGTGCTGAAAAGGTGACAGTAAGAAAAAAAAATTCAAATGCAACCAAGAGACACGCAGAACCGGGGCAAAACGAAACAACAGCTGTGCATTGCTTCTGATCCATTCTACTATATGGCTCAGAAGAATCGCATGGAAGACTTTCAAGGGCGCATCTGCTGTGGTCTCTTATGTTCTCGCTTTCAGGTTGCCTTTAACGCAGGTAACTGGCCGGTTTTTTCACGCCCACTGTGCTCGCTAGCGCTACACGGCCCTTTTCCCTGTCTCGGGCCAGGTTCAAATACTCGGCTCCAATGCCAAGATGCCACCGATTAACGGAGGAAAGCGCTCTTTCCTCGGAGAGCTAGGGAAGGCAGGCGCTCCAGCTTGCACCGACTGAAGGCAGAGAAACGGCGACGGCCGCAGGCGCCCAGCGCAGCCCCTTTGTTCTCCACCAACGACCAGCAGAGACGAAGGCCGAGGCATCCGCGCCCCACGGGCCGCTCCGCAGGCAGCGCCCGCCCTGCCCTGCCCGGGACGGTACGGGAGCCAGCCCCGTCCCCACCGACGGCCG
>VZTL01011809.1:86798-102841 GCA_013400535.1 Scopus umbretta
CGGGGCCGCGCCGCCGTCCCGGGGAGCCCCGGCGCTGTGGGGAGGCGGGGAGGCGCGCCGCCGGCCTGCGCTCGCCGGGCAGCAAAGCGAGGGCAGGCCCGGTGGCGAGAAACGGGGGACTTCGCAACCGGCCCGGCTGCCCTCGCGTACCGGGAGTTGGCTTCTTTCAGAATAAGTGACTTCATCTAATGGTTTCTGAGGCCTCACCCCCTCCCGCAAGGGTTCCCGGCCCCTCTCGCGGCCCTCGGCCTCGGGGCGGCCGCGTTTCCCGGCAGGCGGGCTCCCAACCCCGGCTTCGGGCTGCTGGGGACGTGGCTCTGGGCTCCACCTCGGAGCGATCTTGCCGATTGCTTACAACCCCCCCGGCAGGGAGGATCAGCCTGCTCGCCTGGCAGAATAAAACCGGTAACGAGTCGGACGTACATTCACCATCCTCTAATCGTACAGTAGCACAGCTTAAATGGTGCGTGTTGGCTCTGTGAACTGCTTGCCTTCCTCTTACCTTCGTTCTGTACTCTTATTAAAATGTGTTAAACCATTTGTGGACTTCAACTCATTTTATGCTGCACCTGCTGTCTTTTTTTTTTTTTTTTTCTGACTTGGGCTTTTAACCCCTGTTTAATAAAAAAAAATCACCATAATCACCACCCAAGATCATTTGATCTTAAACTTTTAAGATTATTAGTGCAGCAAAATATTTTTTGTTGCAAGTCAGGTGAATAATTAAGATTTATATTAAGCCATCCAGTCAGTGGGATTGCAAAATCTTTTTCCCATTACCAGACTTTACCCACCAGTGAAATGAACACGCTTCTATGGTGAAAGAAACACAGCAGCCATTAGTATTTCACAATAACATCACGAAACAATTCAGGACAGGAAGTAACATATTTTGTCTATTTAAAATCATGGAAGACATTAAATAATAATTAAAAAAAAGTCCTTCATTTTGTAACTTTGTCAAGATGTGTGTGTTAGCACTCGTCTTTCTCCAAATGCTTGCTTTTGCAGGTCTCATAGTTGCTAGTAGTTCATCAACAGTTTCAGTCTTACAGCCACAAATTACATAATAGTACAGTTATTATATATAGAAATCATGATCTTGGCAGCATTTCTGAAAATGTATAGAGTGAAAACTGGTAAAATATTTTTTCGGTTTCTTGACAAGTGTCAATCAGCTCACAGAGTTTAACATTTAGTTTAAAAATAAACGGGAATTCTTGTTTTTACACAGACTATCAGCCTTCAGGATACTTTTAGAAAATTATTATGTTTTTACTGAGTATTAATCAAATGTAGGGTGTTTCTGATTTTGGAGAAGCAGCAGACATAAACATGCTTCAGGGATATTCAAATTAGTGATAAACAGAATGATCAAATTAGAAAAAACATAATTTAAAATGGCTAGACTTAGAAGCGCATCAGTTAGCCAAGCTGATATTTTCCAGTTCATCCAGCTCAATTACAAAGAAAGTTCAGAATCTCTAAAAGCAGGTTTTGGGTCTCCCTTTGTAAGTTCCTCAGGATTCAGCTTTGGTTTTTCTACCGCACATTTGATAACGTTTGTGTCCACCGGCCAGCTGTTGCAAAACAGAAGTCGTGGGGGTCTCCTTCCTCTTCCACCCATCTATCGCTGCAGCTTGTTTCTAGGTTATTTTGCTATTTTAAAAGCCTTAACGCCAGCTGAATGTGAAAACTATTGCATGCGTACGAGTAGGAGCCCGTGTTCTTCTGTCCTTGCTGCTAGTGCCCGATGCTTCAGAGAGCACAAGCCCCGCATCACTGACAACTGTGCAATAACATGCCCTTGGGAGAGATTATGCCCCATCCCAGACGTGATTTAAGGTACATATGCGCCATCACTATTTAACCAGCACTGCCATAGGCAAAAACATTACAGAGCTGCTTGATAAAGTCACCGGTGCCGAGCTTTTTGGTTTGGGGCATGCACTAAGCCTGGCTTGGCACAGTCCCGCTGCTCTTCTCCCTGCCTTGCCAGCAAGGCTCAGCGCTTTAGGTGGATGAAAAAATTGAGAGGATGCATACGAGTGTGCCCACATGCCATGTGCTGTGGGTAGACTGCTCATCTGCGATGTGGGAGATGGAGACTACTGCCATGTGTGGCAGTAACCAGAATTATCTCAGATCCGTGGGAAGCTCTTTATCATTAGGTTATTGTTTCTTTCGCTTTCTCCTTCTCAGGCTACTTTATTTTGCCCGAATAGTTAATTGCTTCTGGGATCAGAGGCAGATTGAGGTTGCAGTCCGTGTTCTGATGCTGGCAGAGCAGGGAAAAGATGAGAGGCAAAGATGTGGATGAAGAAGAAGTCAGAAGTACAGATGCAAAGGAGTAAAGACATAAGATGCAGTAGGGAATCTGCGACGAGTTTGTCAGGTCACTTTAAGTGCCATCTGAGGTGTAAAAAAATTCTGTTCCTGTAGCTAATGTTTGGTCCTCCGATTTTCTGCCTACCTTGGAAACCACTGCGATTTACCTGAAGGTATCCGCTAGCCTGCTGTTACGTAAAATATTGCCTCCTTGCAGCACGAAACCCGAGACTGGAGTCTGCAGACACGGCATGGTCCTGGATGACTCTGTCGTGGTTTTGGTTGCTGTGGTGATTATCCATCTGTTTAAATACTTTATATGGGAGATTCTCAACTCGTTTATCACAGAGAAGTTGTGGGAAACACAGCATTATGCCCGATTCCTGTAATTTTCACACTCAATTAGCAAAAAATTCCACTTTATGTGCCATGGCATAAGGACATCATGTAGCATTTAGATACAGAGGGCATGGCACTCGGGTTCTGCGCTCACCACTAGCCCAGTAAGCCCGCACCATTGGCACATACGTTACAGTGGTGCAGTTGGAGAGGCTGGCTGCAAACATTTTATGAGGGGGCCTCCTTTAGTGAATTGTCAGTCTGAAGCAGTTACACAAAATAAATTGTATGTGTTTACAAAGTCTGATAGGAAAAGAACTAGTGCAGAGAGGGGAGAGAGAGAAACATGTATATGAGTCTCACCTATAGCTCTTAATGCATTTAATTCTTAATCATGAATATTCTTAATGCGATATTTTGTTTTTCTTGACAGTTGCTTTCTCCAGGCACAATATGGCAGATCCTTTTTGACTTTGAAGTAACTCAGGAAATGGAGTGACGCATCTGCATTTCCATTCACGCCCATGTTGTGTTGTTTCTATCTTGCCTTTCCGTAGAAGATGATTTGAGTTTTCTTTCTAATTAATACCAATTTATAAAGAAGTCTTCATAAAAGATCTTATTTTTCATTTTAAAAGACTATTCGAAGAATCAAAATAATGCATTCAAACTACCACCTTAAAGCAGCATGCATATTCTGACTTATAATAGAAGCAAGACTTGCTCAGCCTAAACTGTCCAAGCTGTTCTTGTAACTTTAATTCATCAGTAAAAGTTGTTTTTTTTTTTTGACTTGCCTATGTGGCAGCTTTTCAAATTTCCACCCCCCAGTGGCAGCATGCTGTATTCCCATTTCGTGTCACTAGGGACTTAAACGTACTAGCATGTATTTTTTTGTGTCAGAGGTTAGACCGTTTGTTTTTCTGACTAATATCGTGGACCTTGGGAGCCACATATCTAAGCACCGTTGAGGAAATATCTAGACCTCTGTTAAAGTGTAATCCCTTTCAGGACATGCCTATACAGGAGAGGACAGCTCGAAGCCCTCTCTGCCCATGCGCCACGCCGTCTGGAGGCAAGCCAGTTCCACCTTAGGAGTCCTTTAGCTCAGCTCTCTGCCTGTGCTAGGGGGTCCCCGAGATGTGCCCGTGGACAGGGTGAGCGCGGCATGCCAGAGGGCCGTATTTGCTGCAGAACAGATGAAATTATTTTGGTAAAATATACCTTAAGGTATAGCTGTCTTTAAAATACTAAGTGTGAACAAAGGCAGGTTTCATGCGTGCTCTATCTTGGGAACAAGGCCAGCATGAGATCTAAGCAATCATTTAAGCCCCTCTCAGGTCTTGTACTGACTCAGTTTTGCCCAAAGTGTGCTTGCACTACACTTCAGACAGGTATTGGGGTTCTATTAATTGTACTGGGTGTCTTACAGTTCTTCACGTGGGAGCTCCTCACATATGCTTTGCTCCATGAAGCTGTATGAAAGAAGCCATAATTGAGTCTTAGATACCATGGTATTTATAATCATTTAGAAACCTCAGAGAGAGCAAACATCTAGCATTTTACAGACAGTCATCATCTTTATGAAGTGTAGGATCTATTTCTGCGTTGTCTGTTGGACCCTGCTGAGAATCTCCATTGTCCTGCTCATTGGAAAGCTGCAAACCCAGCATGGGCTCTGCTTCTTTCAAGGATGTGTGCATACATCTCTTATGAATAATCAGTTATGGCTGTTTCATTAGACCTCTAATAACATCTCTATTTCATTTTCCTTCCAAAGATGTTTACTTCAGTGTTGACACATATTTATAATGTCATCTCAAAAGTAAGAGGCTATCCTGTCAGATTTAGAGCTATTATAAAATATGATGCTATCTGCATACAAATGGACGACAGTAGGAGCCTTACAGACATTCCCCCTATTATTACTGCCTAAGGAAGCAATAAAAATTTAACATTTACCATTGGGAAACACCTGCAGAGATTAAATTAAAACTAGATTATATGCTTATCAGTTAAATGTTACAAAAGCAAACTCTTTAGAGATTAACATAAAAATCATTGTTATCAAAATCTTATTAAAAGCTTCACTTAATACAATCCATTTTGCACCTCCGCTGCTCAAGCGTTCTACGGGTGCAACTTCTTAAGTCTTTGTGCAGCCGTACGGAGGAGAGGCAGGGCAGCCTCACGGACGGCTTTGCTATCGTGTTAGCAAATGCCTACACTGATGCTTAGATTTGTCTCTAAAAGCTGACCACAAGTACCGTTTGTCCTTTTCTTTCTGATCCTGGCCTCTCTCTGCAGGGCTCTCCACATTGCACGCTCTGTTTCTTGAGCATGGCGCCAAGGCGTGCTCCAGGCTCCCTCATGGAGTTCTGCTGGGAATTACTCTGGAAACTACTCGTACTTCCTGCTGAACTCGTTCCTTATTATGGTCAGCAGGACAAAGAGAAGGGATCTAAAAAAGCTAGAAGTGGAGAACAAGAAATTGTTTCTGCTCAGCAGATGGTTTCGTGCTTAGTTCGTGCAGCCTTTGGTACATTGCAAACACACCGCAGAAAAGAGAGATCTGGGAGGCGAGCAGGCCGGAGTTGATCTCTGACCTGGAAATTCAAAAAGCTTCTGGATTTGGGCTTTGCTGCCACCGACGACCAAGAAGTTTACGGTGCAGATGATCTATGTGCACTGACTTGAAGAGGACGCCATCAGCATAGATCCTACCTGTACTTGGTTTGCGCCCACAGTGGTGAGAGTTTATTTTTCCATCTGGTGTTATGGTGACCCCTTTGACTCAAGGAATTGGAAGCAACCTGCCGTGGGCATGTTCTGAACTGCGTGTGGGAGGCTACAGCTCAGCAACAGCCACATCCTGAATTATTTACACGAAGGGCCAGGCCAGAAAAAACTCTGATTGTGGAGATCCTACTGAGTTTGGTGGATCTGGAAAGTGTGACACTAACAAGAGATTGAGGTCATTGATGAGCTGACTGTAAAATAAGTCATGTAGTTTACCAAAGGCCAAATTCAGAGGGGGATCAGGGAGTATCAGGCCATGGTTTCACAAACATTTATCCTAAAGACAAATGTGATGTAGGGACCTCCTGGCTGTTTTTTCCAACCCCACACCATCTCTTCTGTTGTGTTGGCACAGACCGTAACACTTAATTATGTGAATCAGGAGTGTGGGGGGAATCCAACTTAAAAACCCCCAACAACTTAGGTTTATATAAATAGACAAAACAGCGCGTAGGCCAGTGGGGTGGGGGTTGGAGAGCCAAAGCGTAGCTGAAGATTAGGGGAGTAGAAATAGCTGGAGCTTGCTTTGCAGGGAAGAAGAAATGTGTGTGCAACCACGGCCCAGCGTTTTAAGTAATGGGAGTTTGCTGGCCCAGCTGATTCTCCCTGAAATAGGTTAGGGAGTGTTCAAACAAGTATATCCGGATCAGAGGGGTGGTAACCTATTGCAGGGCAATGCTCACCAGCCTCTGGGCAGACTGGGGGAGGATTCTGCTGTCAACACAGCTGGATTTGGGAGGAGGTATGTGTCCACAGACAGACTCCCGGCACTGTCGCAGCCTGAACCAGTCTTGCTGTATGCCTCCCTCTCCAGAGCAGCGCGTCTCCTCACACAGCTGCAGCGTGCAGTTTGCCTTCCCGTGTGCCTGCAGGGGCGAGCTGTACATCAGCATTTTTATAACAAGCTTTCCTTTGAGGGGAGGTAATGGATGTATCCAGTAACTTCAGCAGAAGCCATGGGCGCATCTGAGCACTGGGTGTGAGCCTGCGTGCTGTCATTTTATTTGGACAAATTACAGTATTTAACTTGGAAAAGCCTGCTCATGTCTCTTGCTTGACTTTCAGGCTCTGAGCATATGTGAATTACCAACATGGGGATCTAAGATTTCATTTTTCAAAAACAACACATGTTTTTGTATGTACATACCTATATCCAAGATGTAGAAACTACTTAACTCTAGTCTGAATTTTCCATAGTCATTATGCTAGGTAATTCACTTCTATTGCCACTAGAGGTATAACATTCACTTGAGCAAATACCAAAGGAAACATTTAGTTGGAAGCCTTGCCATATTAATATTTCATTTTTCAAATAATGTTTTTGATCTGGGTTTTTTTGGAGTCCTCAGCCTACTTTGCCTACTCCTGTTGGGCAGTCTTTCTTTTATTGAACTACAGCTGACTACTCATGAGATGAAATGCCGCTTTGTGATCAAAGGGTACAGAACTGGGCACTCATTTAAGCTGCATAAAAAGCTAAATTATAGTATTGGTCATTATATCAATCATCTGTGACTGCCTCACGTGCAAGCTTGTACCAACACATTTGTAAGTCTCATTTCACATCGCTGCTTGTTATGGTGCAAATTTACATTTATTCTGAAATGCAAATGTAACAAAATTTATTTTAAATACATTTCCTTTTTTTTTGGTGTGATGACCAACTCTCAGTCAGATATAACCTCCCTTTTGAAACTCATGAAAACATCAGTGGGGACGAGGATAGCAATGAAGCTCCCGGGAGTCTGCTGGGACCAGCAGGAGAACTGCTGCGTAACCTGGGGTTTCCTTGCAGACCGACGCAGCCTGCGTGCAGCGGAAGGGATGGCTCAGCTCAGCGGTGGTGGGGTTTTTGAGGGGGGCAGCCAGAGGTGGGCTAAATTACGCCTAGATGCAACCCGGTTGGAGCATAGTCTCTGTCTGTTTGAAGTTCGAAACCTTTCTTTCAAAATTTTCCGACATGCTCAGAGCAAGGCTCTGCCAGCTCAGCGCTGCCTGCGCAGAGGAGCCGGGGAGCGGCGGGTTGCTGTGGGAACTGCCCGCCGTGCCATCGCAACGCTGCGGCCGTCGCAAGCTCTCCTGCTGCAATCGGCACGGCCTGCTTCGGCTTCCCACTGCATTTCCACATGCTGCTTGTCACCTCCTCCTCAGCTCTGCCCGATGGGCGCAGCCCAGCGAGCCGCCAGCGTGCCAGCTCAGGAGCGAGCGTGGGGAAAGCGAGGCGAGGCGAGCTCTAGCCTGAGCTGCAAATCTCTTCACGGAGAGCGAGCCCCAAAGCAGCCTTCCTGCCATGTTCTCCTTGCAGGACTGCACCCACCTCGCTCCCCAGAGAAATGGAAAAAAGCAGGAAATTCCACGATGAACGCTGGAGGAGATACCTCCTAAGCTGGCTTCGTGAAGTTTAGTTTGTTGTTTGGAATGAAATTGCAGCGTTCAGAAAATAAAGGCAGTATGGATAGAGTGAGATGTCCATTTTCATTTAGAACTGATTGCACTACAGTATGGTGTACACCGTATTTATAGGCACTGTCCTACATGTCACAGTAAAATTATTTTGAAGGGAAAATATTGAAACAAGACACCAGACGCTCTCAGAATTTTTGCTTTTCTCCTAAAATGGGATTTTGACAAAATTATTCATTTCTTGAAGCATTTAATTACAGTAAATGTGGGCTTTGCATGGGAAAGGTGTTTCCAGCATAAGTGAAGCCCAGTTCCTCGTGAAACTTCTGGCCTGGTACAGCTCTTGGGTTGTTCCTTTCCCCAGTACAATGCTACCAGCACAGTTCGGTACAGACAACATAGATACTCCACTTGCTGTGTTCTTGGTGGGTCTTATATTTTAGGGTTTTTGTGCTTTTTGTAGTAATACTGGTAAAATCACTGGAGTCTTATTACACACAAGAAATTTTTGGCTAGGAAAAACAGTGTACGGTTGAGATATTTTGGATTACATTAGGATAAAAGTCGATAGTCATTGAGTTTGATGGTTGGACTAGATGATCTCAGAAGTCTTTTCCAACATTAATAATTCTATGATTCTATGATAAAGTAATATTACTGAAATTATAGCAATGTGAGATAAAAATCAGATCCACTGAATTTATTGAAAACAGCAGTGCTGCTATCTGACCTTACTTCTGCCCTGCATACAGTCATTAGCAAGAGTGTGCCATTTATTTACAGCTTCCCCCTACTGCACACACAATCTTAGGCAGTAAATGCCATTGCAGAAGTATTTTGAGTGTAGTTCACCGGAGCAGTTGTGTTTAATGTTACCAACATACCGTCTCCCAGAAATCAAGAAAATGGGTGGCAACCTTTTAGGCTTTGTCCACAATTTTGATAACTCTTTCCAATGTTACACTTTAGTGTCAAGTTGACCTTTATGGTTTTCACAGCTAAGGCAACAGTTACATAAAAAGGATGAATGAGCAACAACAAAAGAGGAAGGCTGGGCTCATATAACCTGAAAACTGGAACTGCCTGCATTTATACTTTACTGTTTCAGTAAGGCAGGCAGCACTGAAGAGTGGTTAAAGCTCATGATTGTAAGTAAGGAATGAGAGGTTCTGCTCTCATTTCTGCCTTGTATTCCTTGTACTGCCCTGAGTAAGTCGTTTAAGACCAGACTACAAATGCCACCTAATTTAAATTAAGAAGGCAGAATGTGTAAATTAAAACAAACAAACAAAAAAATCAAACTTGTAACCAATAGTCAAAGTTATGCCTACTGGTGAAGAAAAGGAGGCACACAGCAGTGACGGTGATTTTCAGTGGCAAAAGTGCCCTTGGCTAATACTGATCAGACTTCGATTTCTTCCTCAATGACTGAGAATAAAACACACCATGTGAAGCATGTTGGATGTGAGTTTATACGATTATTAACAGTTGGGATTAATATTTGTCAGTAAACCAAAATACTGGCAAGTTCGCAAGTAATAGGAAAGCGTCACTGTTTCTCAGCCTTGCTGGTTGTTTATGCTCCCCTCTTTAGTTTTTGCTGAGATACAAAAGCCTTGACTGTCACACAAAGTAATAGTTTAATTATTACAAGAGCTGCATGACAGGCCCACAACTATGGTTGGGCAGAAAGGTTTTGCTTTGTTATGATCATAAACCAGATCTGGGCTCTTCCAGAGAGCTTCTTCCAATCTGGTGATATTTGGATTTAACTGGACCCTAAGAAACCCAGGACAGATGTTGGACTTCTTTCCCTGCTCTGAAGGATTTCGGGGTGGACATCTGGGATGGCTTAAGACACTGGATAAAGTTCTGGTCCCCTTGAGGGAGCAGCAAATAGTCCCTAGACTTTGAGGCTAGAAAATTCATACTTTCCTCACTAATTTCTCTGAAAATGGACATGTTTGTCCCTCCCTCCCAAGATTCAAAAAGAAAGGGAATCTGTTGGAGGAGCAGCAGGTTGGCCTCAATGCCACTTCAGCCCGCTGAGTTTTTGTTCAGCTGCTGTGTTTGAGGCCTGCCTACTTCTGAGTATAACCGTTCTTCGAATGGCTTCAGAACTGACAGTGCAGAGTATTGGTGTTTGTCAATTTGTGGGGTTTGCTAAAGCAGTGTGCTTATAGTTTCATTGACCTTGGCAGCAATAAACAACAGTGTTTTCAAAGGGAAGACTGAGTTTCTCTGTATGTTTGTCATGCTAGTTCTTGGTTCAGGATTTTTTCCACTATTGTCTGTTAAAATTTGTTTTATGGTCTGCGTGACACAGTGACTGATGCTGAAATCCTCCAATGTCTTTGGAAATGCAACAGAAGCAATTTCCAGCCCATGTTGCAGGAAATTTGCATGTTCCTATGAATAAAAATTAAGATGAAAGCAGGGTGTGTGGGAAGACCTGGTTGTGACAGAATCATTCCTGGCTGCTTTCTTGGTTGGAGAGCAATCACAAAATGAGGATTTTTACCGAGCTTGTTTAGATCCTCATAAGTGGATTTTGGCAGGAGGCAGGATGTGGCTGCTGCCAGCTGCCTTGCTGAGTTATGTGTATGTTCTCTACCTCTGTAAAACTAATGATTAGGCTGTGATAAGAAAATAAATCTCAATAGGAAAGAACAGTTAAGCAAAACCTTAAAGTCCGTTGTCCACAAAGAGTCCCATTTCTTATATGGGCTTGCTTTATTTTAATGACATTGAGGAAAAGCTCCATTTTGAGATGGAAGGCAGAGTGTAGACCTGGGCTTTGAAATTAGAGAGCACTCTTTTGCCTATCTACTGGGAAAAGGAGCAGCTGAGTATAATGCTTGCACACAGGCAGCTCTGTACAGTGTTTCAAGAAAAGCTTTGAAAGAGATAAGATTCTCATGTTGTACTTTGACAAAGAGTTGCACTGACTGCAAGAGTTTCCATGCTACACTTGCAGCAAGAACAGCAGTTTTCTATGGCGTTGCTGCAGCACTGCCCTACCTGATTTTATTGCCCTCCCCGTTTCCCACATCACCAGCTCTTAGTAGGCAGGGGTCCTGTGGATGTGCTGGTGCTGGTTCCCAGAGGCAAAGGGTCCACAGGACAGCTTTCCAAGCCTCTGCAAGTAAGCTGCAGCTCCATGTGATGGGAAGTAAGTCCAGCTTGATAACAGATATCCTTTGCTGCTTTTGTTTTGAAAATAGTAAATGAATAAGAAAAATATTATGGTTATATCTGATATGCAGCAAGGCTTTAAATTCAAGTTTAGTTACCTTCTAAGCTCTCCACATATCCCTTATTTGACCAGAGGTTTACAAACGTGGCCATGGGAGGGTTGCAGGGGTAATTGGCTCACAGCCTGGGGGCTGTATTTAATTAGCAAGGAATGCACCAGCTGTAGTTGCATTCTCTGTAGGAGCCACAACCCACATATCTACAGGTGCTGTCCTGCTCTCTCTCCAGGCCCAGGGTCTGCCCTTCTTCACGCAGGAGTGCTGCACGTTGCAGCTTGTGCTGCATACGGAAATGGCTAAGTTTGGATATCACTATCAGAACAAAAGTCTTTCTATCTTCTGTTTATTGCTCTGCCAGTGATGCAGGCAGTATCCTTCGATTTAGGGTCCTGATGCCCTCTTCATTTTATTACAGATAAATCCCTGGTTGTCAAAACCTTGGTGGATTCCCATTTTTTTTTTATGCCTCTGTTTGATTAACCATTTGAGGACAGCTGGGCCTGAGTCTGGCTAGCATCAGCTGCTGATCTTACTGAGTTCATCTGGAGTTTCAAGTGATTGATATCTCAGAGAATTAAGCTCAAAGTGCACCAGGCTGGACTGCCTAGAGCTAAAATACCCACAGTCAAAGCCCATTAACTGAAATGTCTGTGTTTCACTGAAATTCTCTTTGGAAGGCTAAGGCTAATTTTTCCTTTGTTGCTACCATTCTGAAGTGTTGTGCCTTGATACACTGAGTTGTAATATACTGTTGTGAATTTTTTTTTTTTAAGTAGTCTGATGACTAAATACCCTCTTTGGTACTAATTTCTAAATCAAAAAAGTTAACTTCTATTTTTATGGTCATTTTAGCTTTATCAGGTGACTGTGGTTGCCTGGGACATGATTCAGGTAAGCTCCTGTTATGTCTATCAAAGGGTAATTTATGGTTTCTTAATTTATGTGTATTTTTTATAATTTATGTGTATTTTTATAATTTATTGGGGCTCTTCCTCAAGAGCGACAGGAACCTCATTAGAACTATACTTCTATCTGTGCTTGTTTTCCCTCTGATCTATGCTTTTTTTTTCCCCCAAGACTACTTTTCAAAGTGTTTTTTCCCTGTTTTTCTTCCATGCATCCATTTTCCTGCAGTTTTCATTTCTCTCCTGTCTGTGTTCCTTAAGGTGCGTGAGCACCGAGGAGAGCTGAGCATCTGGAGAGGGACAAAGGGTCTGTGAGCTCTTAGTAGGAAACTCCAAAGCATTGGTACTGAGATACTAAACCTCGAAGGGCACAGGCCAGTGTCAGTGGCTCTCTTCCCAGGAGACCCACGTTAGCAGGAGCGCGGAATAACTTAGGACTCCCCCTGCCTTAGTGCAAGTATACCAGTTGCCTTATATTTTTGGTTTAGTGTGCTCCAAAGCTGGGAATACAAGTGCTATGGAAACCTTGAGTCATCAGTAGCTCATAGCAGATTTCCACTCTGCTGGACCATCGCTAGGCTTCTGTGGTCTTTCTCCTTGAATTTTCCATCCTATTTTCTTTATTGTACATACGAAAAGTCTGTGCCCGGCCCTGATCGCCCACCGTGTCCTTTTCCATCCTCTCTTCTCTGCTGCTTTCTCCTCTCTTTTCTGCCTTGCTGCTGGATGGTAAAATGAGGGCGCAGGAGGTGTGTGTGTTGGGAGGAATTGGGAGATGGCAGATGGGAGATGGAAGGGGGTGGCAGGAGAGGGTAGGGCTGCTGTGGCGTAAGGGACAAGCTGCCTGTCCTTGGCTTGGGGATGTTGTAGAATATGCGTTGTGCAAGGCTGGAGAAGTGTTGGGGTGATGAATGAGAATGTTGTGACATGGGAAACAGCTGGCACAAATTCCCAGTTCAGTTAGATTTTCCTTGCAAACACAATGGATTTAGCTGAATAGGGAATAATTGAAGTTTGAAAATGTTTCTGACTCCATTCTGAAATTGTTTAGAAGAGAACTGGCATTATTATAGCTTTTTTTTTAAAAAAAAAAAAAAGGCTGGGCATAAGCATAATTGGAAATTCTTGTCTTTTATAAATGTTGCATATAATCTTTTATTGCAGTTACTATTTTTTAAAATGAAACTGAGTGACTTCAGGGTGGAGTTTCTGGTTTTTGTTTGTTTGTTTTGCCTTGCTGTCTGAGGTAAATTGTTACTTTCACTTGGCTATGGAGAGCAGTTGTTTGGTTGCCTTGTCTTTCTTTTTTTGTAGATAGTACCAAATTATTACTGGGGAGCTTTTTGACCAAGAACGGAGGACAGCTGCATTTTCTGCCCTTTGAATATGAGATACAGAGGCTACAATTAAATACCAAAACATAGGATTAAAATTTTCCTTGTTTTAACCTGAGATTTGCACCTCACTAGAAAGAGCTAATGCAACATTCTCTCTCCGCACAATTATAAGCGTGGTTGCTCTAGGGAAAACGGTGGGGAGGGTTGGATTGCGAAGCTCTGCCAGAAGCATCTCCTGCCCTCGGAGGAAGCCTGCTGGAAGACAGAGAAGAGCCGAGCAGGAGAAGGCCGAGAACCGTTCACTGCTCGTTGCTGATGTGCAACACTCTGCCCCGCAGCTCAGCGCTGAACCACAGGAACTGCCACGCTGCTTCCAGGAACAGCCAGCGGCAGATGCTTAGCGATGAAGAAAAAGGCCACGTACTGAATCATCTTGACTCGATGTCTCCTCCCAGCTTTGGGAAATCAGCTGGGTAAGGGTTTGAAAACCAAAAAGTTTCACCTCAGCTACTGTGTTTATCTGCTGTTGATCGCACTGTCCCCCATGAATTTTTTTAATGCCTTTTAAAATCCATTTTCAGTCTCCACAACCTCCTGAGGCACTGACTGCCACAACGCAGTTATGGATGATATGAAAAAGTACTTCCTTTTGGGTGTGTTTGTTTTAAACCTGCTGCTTAATGACTTTGTTGGATGCCCCCTCAGCTTTTGTACTGTAAGAGAACGTGAACAATTATTCCATGTTTACCTTCTCCATTCAGCGTTTTATAGACTGCTATCATTTCCCTCTGCGGTCATCTTCCCGCCAACCCCCCCACCCTGAAGAGCTCTTGTCTATTTAATTTCTTCTTGTCGTGAAGCTGTTCTGTATCTCAAAAAAGATATATGTGGGCTTTTTATTACTCCTCTCCTTCTTTCGCCTCTCAGACAAAAGCATCAAGGAAACATTATACAGGAATGCCATAGTTAAAAGATTATTTGGTGCCTCTTTGTGCCAAAATAATTAGCTTTCAGCTCTTGGAAATCGCCAAAAGCTTCTGAAAGGTTGTGAAAACTTTGTTCTTGTAACCCTTTCCAGTTGGAGGTTGCATTCATACCCAAAACTAAGTAAGAGCCCACAGCAAGTAAACAGAAGTGTCTGGATTTGACATTCTCTTTTGCTGCCAACAAACCTTCGAACTTAACACACAAAAATCAAGTGAGTGCAAGGAAGTGACAAAATCGAGACCTGAGAGATCAGGAAGTTCAGTAATTCAGTCCTTACTAAGCAAGGTCAGCAGCGCTAAACAGGAACAAAGATAGAAACTCCAGAGAGAGCAAAGTATTTTTTTTTCTTAGTCCAGAATAAGCACAGTATCTTCTATTGTGTGTAGATCTTAAGATACAGAGGAGTAAAAGAGACAGCACATTTTTATTTTAAACTTCTGTGTTCCTATCTGGCATAAATACCCCATTTGAGAGAGGCAAATGTGAATGTCTTCAGACCCAGATGCAAGCATCTGTGGGGAACATCTTGCTGCCCTTTCAGCCCGGCAAAGTCGCATACCTCTTCCGCCTTGTGCCCTTTTTTCTATGCCATCGTGTTCAAGCTGACTCTTCAAGACTCTGCACACCTATTTCTTGCTTGCTGCTGTGTCTCAGTTCTTCTGAGTTTCCCATCTGGTCTGTGCTGCTGGCAATGCTGCTGCACTGCACTGTCTGTTCCTGCCATCTTCTTTTTTTCATGCCAGAACACAGAGAGCTGGTCTCACAAGATGAGGTTGTGTCCCTGCTTAAGCTCTTCCTGGAAACTTGCTTCTTCCAAACACCTACCAGATACCTCAGGAGATGAGCCGTTGCTTCCTCTTCCTTATTATTTATCTTAAAAAAAAAAAAAAAAAAAATTATTGAAGAATGAAAAGATCTTTGTTTTATTCTCTGGTGCACTTGCTTTTTGCTGAGTTTCCTCCTAACCTCAACAGTGGTACTTGGGCCTTTTTCTCCTGTCCCACCTTGTTGTCTTGTTACCACCCACCCATTAGATCATGTCTGAAATTAGCTTGTGAGCAGTACAGGGCAGGGTTGATTTCTGTTGCCTCCCTAGTGAGGGCTTGGCACAGTTTTAAGTGGTTTTGAAAAAATGGTAAATTCAACAAAATAAGCCCTTGTGCAGCTGGGGAAAAGAAGGTAGGAAGGCCAGGTACCTATGGAAGATGCTGGTGAAGGTCTGTAGCAAAGCCAGCAAGAGCTCACATGGCACCAAAGCTTATGCTCCAAGTAGATAATTCTGTCCACTTCTGTAACTGTCTTCAATGACAAATATTCATTAGGGTGAAATATTGGATTCCTTTGGGGAAAAGAAATATATATATTTTGTGAAAAATACTTACAGTAAAATGCAACACTTTTATTGCATAGTGTTTTCTGTAGTAGCTTTGGGGTTTTTTTTTTTGGTAACTAAATGATGATAAAATAAACACACTGATGCCATGGAAGTGTTGTTTCAGTAAGGTGATGATGATCTGTTAAGGTGATGTTGCAAATGTTAATAGTCATCCCTAAATAATAAATCAGATTTCCAGTTTGGGACCAGTAACTTGATTTTAGGTGCTCTCAGCACAGAGTTAATGACCCATGGAGTGGTGTCCCTCGATATTTTTGAAGACTGTCCCTAAATTGTTTTTTTTTTTGGTTTTTTT
>VZTL01011812.1:0-21575 GCA_013400535.1 Scopus umbretta
ATTGCTTTCAAAGGGCTGGTGCCTCATTCCCCCCGGCCCAGCCCAGCGCTGCTCCAGCAGCGGCGGAGACAGTCTCGGCAGCCTCCAGAAGATGGTGCCCTGCTGTTAGGAAACAATGCTGCGAGCAGCAGTCATTCCAGTTCACTGGCACGATGTCACACAAAACGCTTTGTGTCTGTCAGCACATTCCTGGAAGGTCACAGTGAATGATGAATGCTCCTGTGTAGGAGCTGAGGAGGGGTTCTTTTTCTTCTTTTTTTTTTTCCCTTTTTTTTTTTTTCTCCCCCATGAATTGCATCACTTGGCGGCCTCTTGGCTTCATTCATTTGACTCCTGTGGTTACAAACCTTTCCCGATTGTTGTGAGCCTGCTTCCTCCACAACCCCTCTGTGGCCAAAGCAGGATATTCATGACTGACTGGCCTGGGGAAGCTGGATAACTTCCAGCTACTTTCCACTGCAGAGTTGCTCACTTCCCTTCCCCCAAGGTCTGAAATATCCTGTGGTTCTGGTTAGCTTTCTCTCCGGATGCACATCAGCTAAAGCATATGCATCATCATGTGATACCCAAGGTTGTTTCAGCACAGCTAATTGTGACACAGGCTTTATTTAGATGCCGTGTAGAAAAAGATGGGTAAAGCACTCCAATACGAAGTCAGAAGGATATTTGACTTGATCCTGAATGAAAAGGTGATTTTCACTGGCATGTAGCACTGGAGTTCTCCACTGAGCTTTGCACATATGTCTAAGATGTTTAAATAATTCCAATAAACTATGATGTCATCTTTGCAGCTCTGTTGCCATTTCCTATGATTTGGTTCATGATTTCTTTCCCCTCTGAGTTGCTAATTGCTCGTGAAACTTGTGCAATTGAATGGGGCTCTTCTATTTTTTCACACTCCCTTCCCCCACACAGCAAGCTCAGACCTGCTAGTTTTAATTGGGGAAAAACTCCGCAGCCAAATTCAGTGTTACTTCTCAATGGGAATTTACCAGCACCTGAGTAGCAGTAGTCACTTGGCACAACCCAGCCAGCCACACTGAAGGGTATTTTGTTGGTGTGAGGGGTGTCCGGATGGGGAGGAGTGTTCAGGAAAACCCATGCCAGAGTGAAATCAAAAGGGGAACACCTGCATTTGCAAAGTGTTCATGGGCCTGTTCACAGTCTGATGTGGGCACATGTCCTTCCGAAGGATGGAGACACATTCAGTGGTCAGGACAGGTTAACAGTCTCCAGTACACCTGCTTTTGTTTGCACAAATGCAGCAGGCAGGCAGAGATTCTGAGAAAGGACTGCTGGGACCCATTGGAGTACATCTGTTGAGGTCTCATTCTCTGTCCCTGAAGCCATCTGGTAATGTCTCTACTGTTAAAATCTCGTTGCCTTCAAAACAGGGTGACTGCATCTAACTTGGCTAGTGAATAGTTCCGATCTAGTCCAGTCCTTGCACTGTGCGACCTCCCTAGCTCTGCCCAGGAACTGTGTGGAAGATGCTGGCTGGCCCAGGTCAGAAATGGTCCTGGCACTCCTGTGATCATTCTCCGGTTCAGATGATAGGGCTCTGTGTGTGTGTCCTGGCTCTACTTAACTTGCTAGTATGGATGTGGCTGGACAGACTCCCGTGGGCTATACAGGGTTCACCTGTAGGACTGGGAATCTTCATTTTGGATAGAAAAAAAAAAAAAAAAAAAGCCCCATCCTTGGGCTGGAGAAACTGGATGGGAAACTGCTGAGAGGGGGAAGATGGAATGTAAATTCTGGGTGAGAAAGAGAATAGTATCTGGACTTAGGTAAGTGACTAAATAAAACCAGAAAGAAATAAATTCAGAGGCCAAATGAGTCCTTCAGAGTCAACGTTTGTGAATTAGAGTAGGAAATCTTTTCCAGAAAGCTGCAAGGAAACACATGTTGCTGCCAGTTCATTGGCACATAGGTAGAAAGTACTGAAACTTCAAGGTTTTTTTTTCAACAGCAACAAACAAGGACGTTTTGAAAAAGCTTTGGTGAAGACAAGCAAATTGCAAACTGCTATCCAATGATGGTTACATGTTGCAAAATGTGGGATGAAAGGAAAATATCTGTGAAATTTGGGGACATTTCATGCTTTATACATTTCCAGAGAAATCATTGGATCTTTCAAGTTTTTGAAGAAATGTCAGGAAATGGAAAACCAGAGGTTTTGCATACCTTATGGGTAACTTTTTAAAAAAGTACTCAAGTCAGAGAAAGCAATTAAAACTTTTTTGGTTTTATTCTGATTTCATGAAATGCCTTGGTGTTATGATTTCCCGGGTCTGTATTGACAGGCTCAGGTTTCTTTGTCACTTCCCTTTGCACAGACCAAGAGCTGTTTCGTATACAGGCACACAAATAGCATCAAAAACGTCCTTTGAGTAAAAGTCACTTGAGATCAAGTGAGCTCTTTATCAGCATCTCTAACAGCTTGATAACAATATGTGGAAACAGGTTTGCCAAGAGACTTAACGAGACTGAAGACACCTTTTTCTTTCCACTTCAGCATTTCTTGGTGTCACTAAAGGGAGTTGCTTGCAGGACCCTTATCCTGTGTATTGCTGTATGCATCCATGGCGGGTTGCCCTGTGAGCCACCGGGGAAAAACACTAGGAAGTACTGATGTCTACAGGGTTTTGGATGAAGAGATAGAGGCACTGTGTGGCATGAAGCTAGGTCTGCAGCATATTGTAGAGATGTGAGAGAGATCCATGCAGACGTGCCATAACTAGCTAGAACAACCCAGCTGTGTCCATGCAGGCTTCACCAGGCTTCACCAGAGACTGTACATGCTCATGAAGGATGCTGTGTTTGCAGTTGGTGGCTGTAAGTCCACTGTGTCTGCTTTTCACAGGTTGCCTATAGCTCTCTCCATTGTGTCTACCTGAGAATGCGAGATCCTCAGATTTCCTTGCCACATAGGCACCATACTCCCAGTACCTCTGAGGAGAAAATGCCATGTATACAAAGACCAGTCAGAAGGGCAATGGTGCTGTCTGCACCTGTCTCCAAGGGCTTTCACAGAGATATTTGTATAATTACTCAGTGATAAGGACTAGAGCTCATCTGACTGCATAAGAGAAGCCTCCTAAATCTCCCTTTAATGTCTGCCCAAGAGCAAACCTCAGTGTGCCCTGATGCAGCCAGAAGAACCTGTAACAGTGAAGATAAGGGAAAGCAGCCTCCTACCATTCTGAGTGCAACACAGCTTGAGTCATGTTTTGCTCTCAGCCCTGACTGAAAGAAAATGTCTGCTGGCATGTCAAAGGAACTTCAGAAAAGTGCTCTAAAGACCTTCTCAAGGCATTCTGACATGCACACCCCACCATTTGAGTCTGAAGAACAGCAAAACTGTTACCCAGCATCAGTAGAGTGACACCAATACATATTCATCATTGGGATGGGAGGAAGGAAGGGATTTAGCACATGCACACACATATATGCAGAAAAATAATTAGAACTTCTGAAGTTCTTCAGAGAAGGTGATTTGCTCTGCACTCTGAGGTTCGACCCATGCAAATAAAAACTTTCTGCAGTATTTTGTCCTCTGCAAATGGCACTTACATACCAAGGTGCTGAGCACTTAAAGTTATTTGAGGATGAGACCTCAGCGCCTGTAGACAGTTCAGCTGGAGTTTCCCTGGCTGTCATAATCCACAGCGGCAGCAGAGTTACCTCAGAAAGACAGCATGGTTTTCTCTGCCATAGCCCATCACTGGCAGAGGAAGACAACACCATGGCTGTGTCCTCGGCTTCTCTCCCTGCTGTTCCAGTGAGGATGGAGGAGGGCAAGGACGAATATTCTCCCCACGCAAGGTGGCTTGATCCTGGGTGGTGCAGGACTCCTGTGTCCTCGCTCCTTCATGTGTGTGCCACAGACAAAACCCACACTTTATTTCAATTTTGTTCTTCTGAGGCCCCTGGGAGGGAAAGGCCAGTATACCTACTCTGGGATGGATGTGGAAACTATCAAACATGTTTCTCAGTTACCAGTACCACAAGTCTAGGCAAATGCAGCATTGAAGTCAACAGGGGTCTTTGTAATGGCTTCAGCTGGGCTTGGATTCTTACTCTAATTGCGTGCATACACAGGGTTTGAAGATGAGCATTTGTCCACCTAAATGTAGGCATTTGAAGAAGGTATCTAAGGTAAGTCAGTACGGAGAGACAGATGTAGTTAGACAGCAGGTCAGACTGACTGAGGCCATCCTGCACCGTTAACTATTAAGAGTCATTAGAGAGATTAATCTTCGAAGTCACCTTGAATAGTGCCCAGACTTAGTGGGAAGAACAGGTTGAAGCACTTAAGTACCCAACTGAAACAGTGGGAATATTGTTGCATAAGTTTCCTGTGCGACACTTTGTATTAGGGTGGAAATGTACACATGTTGCTGGGTCTGATTGAGGGGTGAAGAAAGAAGATAATAAATTAGAAAAAACCTGAAATTAAAATAAACTTTTATTTTTGTGCTTTATCCTAATGTAGCTAGAATGTTAAGAATTTATCACCTGAGATAAAAGACTTAATCATTACTAAACCCTTTGGCAATTGTTTTAATAACATTAATCAAGATGAGCTCATTTAGCGCTAATGGGGGTGTTTTAAGTACTTTTATAGGATTTTCAGTGAAATTCAGAATTAAATAATTGGGCCATTATTCTAAAGTGTTTTCGTCATCCCTCAGGGAAGTCCCAGTTTCTTGGTTTTCATCTGCTTGGTTTTATTTCCTCTCAAGCATTAATTCTGATTGCCCTTGACTATTTTGGAGCACCCCCTCCCAGTTATTAATTTAACCCTCTTCTGGGCAGTCTGAGGTTGGTTGCCCCTGCTAATCTATTTTGTCAATACAGTCATGGACAGGAAAGATTTAAAATATTACTAAATGAGTGTGGTGATGGATGATGAGACAGTAAGACTGGTGATTGCCATTGGCTAAAGGCTCTAGCAAACAGAGTTTTTCCCAACACTGAGACTGGATGAGCAGTTGGTTAATTAATTGCCCAATTCTGCATGTAGTGTTACCTTAAGCATGCTCAGTTCTTACTAGGGGCTGTGGTCTTTGCAATCTGGAATGCATAGGCACTTACTACAGGCTTTATGGAAGGAAGGCAAGAGGTTATGGACTTATGTCAGTTGCCTGAATTTATGTACTCAGTGCCAGCTGATATGCTAAAATCTGTCTGAAACATCCCCATAACTATGGCAGGTGTAATGCAGGACATACAGTAGACCTTTGCCTTTCTTGAAAAGCAGTTAGGTGCTATAAGTAATTTCCTGGATATGTGAAATGACAGTAAATGTTTTGGGCAGTTGTATTGAGCCCTACAATTGGGAAGAATCCATTTGCGACTAAGATTCCACATGCCCATGTATACCCATCTACATGTAAACTAGGTATCTAGACTCCCGTTATAGTCAGTGGAGATCTAGTTAACACAGTCACTGAAAGCCAGTGAGTGATTTGGCTGCTTAGTCACTATCTGTCTACAATCAGACAAGTTGAATCACCCTCCGGACTCTGGTGACTGTATTGAGTAGATCTCTGCTAATACGGTGCAAACTTGGATGCCTCAGGCTCAATTCAGCTGACTAAATTTGATGTCTAGTGCCATGGTAGATGCTCTAGCATCTCCTGGCTGGCCTCCAGCTGTATCTTCAGAAGAAGCAGGCCATGTCTGCCAGCCCAGCTCAGATGTCTCAGACATCCGATGACATTTAAAAATTGCAAGAAGGCTACATGCAGGCACCAAAGCACAGCCTTTTGTCACAGATCATAGGATGAAATACATTAAGTCACTTCAATAAAAATTCTAAAATTCTCTGAAACATTCATATAATGGTATGTTCATTTAGATGATAGTTGTATTAGTAGGTTTTATTTAATCTGGTAGGAAAGCCTGTATGAATCATTCCTAGTTTTGATAATCACAGAAGATGTTGCCATTTCAAACTCACTGCAGTGAATTGTCAGGTCATATTCTGCCAGCATGTTTGGTAATTCAGATGCCTAAGCCCAAAGAATGACAGCAAAAATTAACTGTAATACATTTAAACGTGAAATAATGTATATTTTTTTCATATTCAACCAACTTTATGACTCCTGCTTTCTATTTTTTTCAGAATAACTGGAAGTTTCTAATCTCTTACTCCATTATGGTGATTCAAAATAGTACAGGCTGGTAGATATATAAGCATGAAGGGGAAAAATGAGGAAGAATGTATTTTCACTTTATATCGTGTCTGGAAAATAAGCTCTGAAAATTTCTTTGAAAAGATTATCCTCAGTGCAAAGATCTTTACTCAGATCATTGTATCAAGCACAATAAATAGTGTACATTACATACAGCAAAACTTCAGCTTCATAAATCCCATTTTCAAAGGCTTTATTTGATAATGAAGGTCACATTTTGTAACCAAATTGTATACTTGCAGCTTGTACATTTTGTTTGGTTTCAACCTTTGGCAAATTACTCAACATCTCAGAAAGATAGATTTAACAATTCCTATTTTTTTATTCACAGAAGGAAGGTGAACTATTACACTGAGCAACTAATATGACTAAGAATAGTTATTTTCAGGATAGCTTAATCATTGGGTAGGATTGTTAAGGTGTCATATTTTTACTGTGTGATGGAAGCATCTCTATTTTTGTGTGCTTTGTATTCCAGCAGATGGGTCTCAAGTTTTGCAGCACGCATTGGACGTGGCTTATGGCCATGCCAAATATATAATGAGTGCAGGATCCAAGTAAAAATATATGACATGTATCCTGTTTACACTTACACAATTATAATAATTCAATCTTCTACACAAGAATGATGCAACAGGGTTTCCATTTTAGGAGGTTAAACTCTGCCCACATGGGTGACATATGACCTTTGTTATTATTCAGCATCCTACAGTTGCAGGCTGCAGCTGACAGACACTTACAAGTCTCCACTACAGCTGCATGTTGCCAGTCCAACAACACTTACTGCATCCAGTCCCTGAAATTACGTATTCAGTCCTTCCAAAGGTCTAACTTGATTCGAACTTCAGCTAAGCCAGAACAGAGTGAGGATTTTGGGATTCCAGTTATGGTAGGTAACAAATGCAAAAATGAAGCTGAGAGATTGACACCTCTTGTGCCTTTCAATCAGTATCACACCAAACGACAGACAAAATAGCCATAAAGAACCACATCTTGAGAGGCCAATTTTTCATGACTAACCCTGTGGGTTAGAGCAGAGGAAAACCAGCTTGATTAATTGTAACATTTGTTTTCATTTAATAGATTCATAGATTTCAAGGCCAAAAGGGAGCACTCTGATTATCTAGTCTGACCTCATGCAGAACAGAGGCCGCAGAGCTTCACCCACTGATTCCTGCAGAGACTGAGCGGTTCTTCCCTGGCCCGTAAGGAAACCCTCCAGCCAGCTATGTGGGTGAGCATTACCTCATGTAATATACTGGGCCGTATCCTGAGCTCATTTTACCAGCTTGTAAATCCTGACGAATTTCACTTGGCTGCTGAGGGCTTACATGGGTGAAAGTGAAATCAGAATTTGGCTTGCCGTTCCTCACAATATGGTAGCCAGTGAAAAGTTTTCTTTACTCCCCTGTATATGTTGTGGTTTAACCCAGCAGGCAGCTAAACACGACACAGCCTTTCACTCACTCTCCCCCTCCCCAGTAAAAAAAAGTAAAATTAATGGGTTGAGATGAAGGCAGTTCAATAGGGTGGAAAAGGAAGGAATAATANCATATCATTAAACAGTTCTTTTCAAGCACTTTCAGAAGCTATGTACCTACCTCCAGAGAGGAAAAAAGTGAAAAGAATGACATTACAGACTAAAAATCCCCATGTGCTGGTTTTGGCTGGGATAGAGTTAATTTTCTTCATAGTAGATAGTATGGGGCTGTGTTCTGCATTTGTGCTGAAAACAGTGTTGCTAATAGAGGGATGTTTTAGTTGCTGCTGAGCAGCACTTACTTAGAGTCAAGGCCTTTTCTGTTCCTTTCACCACCCCACCAATGAGTAGGCTGGAGGTGCACAAGAAATTGGGAGGGGACACAGCTGGGACAGCTGACCCCAACTGACCAAAGGGCTATTCCATACCATATGGCGTCATGCTCAGCACGTAAAGCTGGGGGAAGAGGAAAGAAGGGGGCAATGTTCGGAATTATGGCGTTTGTCTTCCCAAGTAACTGTTACATGTGATGGAGCCCTGCTTTCCTGGAGATGGCTGAACACCTGCCTGCCAATGGGAAGTAGTGAATGAATTCCTTGTTTTGCTTTCCTTGTGTGTGCAGGTTTTGCTTTACCTATTAAACTGTCTTTGTCTCAACCTACGAGTTTTCTCACTGTTACCCTTCTGATTCTCTCCCCCATCCCACTGGGCGGGGAGTTAGCAAGTGGCTCTGTGGCACTTAGTTGTCGGCTGGGGTTAAACCATGACACCTTGAGTGTAGTGAAATTACATATTTATCCTTACTGTTAAAAGCAAAACCAGCATATTTTAAACACAGCTCAATCTAATGTGACAAGAAATAAAACAATTCGAGTATAGTTACTATTCAAGATAATATTCTGCTGCTCAGAAATATGCTGTATCTGTGCATCTAATTATAGCTAAATAGCAAATACTGTTACTTTATAGTCAATGGAGAAAAAGGGACTAGGACAGCTATGTGTGTCAATCAGGTTACTAGGTTTCCTGGGTTTCTGTCACGCAAACTTTTCAAGGCCTATATTTGGCTGAGAGTGCCAGGTTTCTTTGCTAAGCACAATTTTTTGCACCTATGATCTGTATGTTGTGCATTATGTCATAGTCTTCTTTAGAAGAAAAGGACATAGTTCCTTTAAGCCCTAAGTCTAAAATGAATATATGAAAATGATCCATTATGCTATTATACTAACCATACTTTCCAAGTGATATTTTCTAATATCAGAAAAATTTGTTGCCATGGTGACCGTCCTCACCAGAAACACTTCGGCTGATGCTGAGCTTCCTTTCCCTTCTCCAAAAAAGAAACTAAATATAATCTTTTGGAAAGTCAATTCTTCTTTTGATTAGGTTATAGCAATCTCTCATAACCTGCTCTTGATGCCCTATCAGGTTATTAACACTCTCAGTTAGAAGAAATGGAGAGTTTAAAGAAAAGTGGGCATGAAAGCGGGCTCCAATTTTTAACTGAAAATTATCCTCATGATTGGATGTTGTGCCCACCCATCTCAGGACACCATCTAATTTAGCATCTTCTGAATGGAAGTAGAGAGTTCAAATGTGCCATTAAGAATGCAAGAATTCCAGTAGTGGGTGAATTCAGCATAAGGTAGATAGCGCCATGTTAAAACTTCCTTTGATCCTTAGCAACTTAGTTAATTGGCCTCATCATTAACGTGCATCTTACTTTAATCTTCTATTGGATTAAAAAGTGATCTTCTCATGATCCTGAAGTGATGAATTTTTCTGTTGAAAATTTTCTGTTCTTTGAAAGGGATGTTGAGAAGAAGGAAATGTCAAAGAGTGACATCCCTCTGCAGCTCCAGCTGCATGCTGGGGCATGTTGCATTAATGGTTAAACAAGGGCTGAAATCCTTGTGACAGAAGGTCACAGACTCCTAAGAAAGGACTCAGATGACTTATCAGTGCTCAAATATCGAGAATGCAAATCACAAGGCCTGTACTCAACATGAACTATGCCTTCACTGGTTACGTTTTCTAGGCATCTGTGGAAAGGCTCCAACTGTTTTGTGTGGTCCAGCTTGCCTAAGGTGCATGCCTGGGTTTCCTAAGAGCAGTAAATTGAAGAAGCTTATCATTATAACCTGGAGGTGAGGGCAGTCTGTCTTTAAAAAGTAGACCAGACTTCTTTCCAGATACCTCAGGCTTCCTGTATTTTTCAGAATTTTTTCAATAACCTCAGTTCAGGGATGTGGGCTGTAGTCCAGGAGTGGAGTCTGGGGGAAGGAGCTTGGGACCCTCCTTGTCAGCCCCTCCAGAATGAAGCCGCATTGGCCTTTTTAAATCAGCAAGGATATCGGTTCCTTTTCCCTTCCCCTCCAGTAATGAGTCATCCTTCCATACCAGCATCCTCCTCCGGGCTGAGTGCTTTCACCAGCATGCTCAAGACTTAGAATTCCTCTTGCTTCTTTTTCTTTTGGGCCCAGGGCTTTTGCAGGTCTTCTGCACTTAAGGTTCAAATGATGTTTTTACTTTCTGACAGGGTTTCAAGCTGTGAATCTTGGTCTTGCATAGGCAGCCTGTGCTTTGGAGACAGGCATACTGGCATTTACTGGTGTGCCTTTTAAGCAACAATTAAGTATTGCTTAACTTAAAAAGCGTGTGGACCTCCAGGTCTGAACAGGGAAACGAGGGACTGAATGCAGCATAGTAAGCTCAAAGAGACATGGGAAGTGTGCCCATGTCTCTTTGTGGGATATGGGCTATACTAATGGCAGGAGAAGCAACTAACTTGCTCTGTCTTCTTGGCATGTCATTCCATCTTTCTAAGGTATCCTTTCACCAACAATGAGAGGAGAGGATGCATTAAAAGCTGCTCAGAGTATTTCCACTGAAAAAATGCCTGAATAGAAATTCAAGTTCTTCGCTTGTTGACCAAAGAAATTGATGTGAAGAACTTCTGCATTGCTCTAAATTTTCCCCCTTCTGGTTGGAAAAAATATAAAGTAGAATTGTTTGGCTTTCAGCCATGTTTAGCTTACAAGATCTTAGCTCTGCTAGAGCTTTTTTCAGGAAAAGATCATTCTGAGCACCAATATTTATATAAGACATTTCAGAAAGTAGTGATGAAAGATGACCTTGAAGTGCAACAAGCAGTGGCGTTATAAATGGGGACACCAGCAAGGCAAGATTTGTAGGGAGAGTAATGTCTTTCAGTATATCAGCTTACATAGTTGGGGAAAAAATGGGCATCTTCCTCAGACTGCACTAAGTTAACTTACAGAAAGGCCCTCACTAGTAATACAGGTCAAAGAAGTCTGTCTTCAACTTCTCCAGAACTGCTCTCCAGAGTCTGTAATAGCTCTCTTTCACACATGCATACATACACAAACAAGTTTAAAAACCACTTATCTTGCACAGTTCTGCATCTGCCAAATACCATGTTTTCTGAAAGGTTACAAAGAAACATGGGATTCCTCTTACTTCAACAAACTAACTGACTTTGACAGCTAAATTTCCCCTTAAATATGTTTAGAACTTCCTTTATATAGAAGTGTGAGTCATTCTGACAGGCTTAATTTGTACTGAAAAATGAATGTGTTAAACTTATTAGCCATTCAGGTTAGAAAGACTGTAAACAGTAGATTGATGACATTTGCACTTCGTGTTCTATACACTATGTGCCTACAAAGTGAAAATATAAGGGTTGGTGAAAGGCATGCTGAAGATTTGATAGAAATTTTATCTTAATCCCTTTCTGTTCTTGACTTGATGTTTCCCTGTTATTTCATTTTCTATAATGAGGAGAATGTGTATGAAAAGATGGCCCTTTTTTAACTGCATCATGTTTATGGCAAGGGACGCATTATTTTCAGCAGAACGAAACAGCTAAGAACAAGGATTGCAGTTTGCTGGAGTCAATAAAACACTGCATGATAAACCAAAAAATCTATTTGAATAGAAGACCCATCAACTGATACTTAAGAAGATGTTGAAGTTCACACCTCTGTTTAGTAGCCTTGAGGATATCTGTGTCTGAACTTCTCTGGCTTGGTTTTTGTGCTGAAAGCATCACTGACTTGTAAATAAGAGTGAGCGGAAGGCAGGCGATAGCCACAAAGTCAAGTATGATTTGCTTCTGAAATCTCTCAGTCTCTCTTTCTTCTCAGTGGTAAGAAAAGCTTTCCAGAAGGTGATTCAGAGGTGAAGCCTGACTCAGATTCTCATAAGCAACCTTCAGTACTGTCAGATAAGCCTAGGGTGTGAGCTGACACCTGAGCCCAATCTGCCCATGCCTCTGTGTTGACTTGTTTGGGGAGAGCTGGCAGGTTATCCAGGCAGGGAAACTCAGACAGGAGAGTTCACAAGCTTTCTCCAAGCTCTGACCCTACTGTCTGTACGGTTGCATCAGGCACGTGGGCCTCAAGCGTTGCTATGAAGGGTGATACAGATCTCATCTCAGAGTGTGTAAGTCAGCTTTTTGCTTTGAATGATCTTCTAGATGAATGCCTCTCCCTCTGTAGGAACACATGAAACTGGCAAGTTAAATTAGGATGAATAATGGTAAGAATAACTCCTCTGTCCCCTTCATAATCAAAGAGTGGATGAAATCATACAGTCTGAGAAGGCTCGCTTGCTTATTGTGCTGTGATCTTGGCTTTCTCTATGAACTGGCTGATGGGACTTTGGATCCAAATCAGCCCCTGTCTCGGTAGGTCAGGCACAGGGTGGAAGCCACTAGTTAAAATTGAGGGTAACCTTGTCAATATAGTCCTTTCCCTGCCTCCAATTCTTCAGCCACTAGCTAGCAGTTCAACAAGCTTCAAGAAGAGTAGCCATATCATGTAGGGCACAATATTTCAATGTCCTTCATGTTTATTTAATGGAGAATTTTCTATAGCCAAGTACTTGAAGAATCAATAATATGGGGAGACAGTCTCTTAATTAGAGACATTTTAAGGATTTGCTTAGAAATTATAACCTTGTCACTGATACTTGAAAAATCTTTGTAGCTCGTCAAATCCAGTGAGTATATCTGTAGTCAGAAAGGAAATGTCTGCTGAGGTTACTTTCTATTGCTATCCAGACCCTCTGCATCTCTCTGGAGGGTATTGTGAGTATGGAGGAGAAGATAATGAGAATGCAGAATCCCTGTTAAATAATAACCCACAGGAACAACAGAGGGTTAGAGGAGTATGAAACTGAACACTCATCTGATCTGAATGTGCCAGTTCTATGAACCCTTGCATGGCTGACAGCTCTGGTGTGATGTGCTCCGCAGAGAAGTTTGTTTTTCTTCCTTTGCAGAGAAATTTTCTGCTGGGAATCTATTGCATTGTTAACTTCCACAGCACATGTTTGCAGACCAATGTAATAGATAATGAAAACATATGACTCATTTGGGGCATTTTAACCAATATGTGTGTCTGTGTGTGTGTGCTTTGCACAATAAACCTACCCTGTTTTGAATGTTTGTATTACAAGAACTGTTCCATGAGTTGTGCATCACATTTGCCACCAGGCCAGACTGCAGATCTCCAAAGTCCTCAAGGATTAGGACTCCTGTAACAGCACACATCAGAAAAAGATGCAATTGTATATACAGAGGCAGGACAAGGAAAGCAAGTACGTATAAAAGTACAAATTGAAGACAATCTAGGTATTTTGGGTATCTTCTTGTTTGGATATCTTTTTGGATAGGACCGCAGTAAATTAGTAGTTTCAGACTTTTGACTAGAGTGAATCCGAAAAGGTAAATCCAAGTGAATCTCTGTTGCCCTGGGATTATAAAGCCAATTCTATGTGGTGCAGTCTAAGGTAGGTACCAGAAAACAAAATGAAGCAAAAAACTCCCACCCAACAGCTTACAGCTCTTAAAAGAATGTTTCCAGGGTTGCAGATGCAAAGATTTAAAAATTAACAAAATACTAGAATTAATGTTGTCTGTGATTTTTCATTCACTTTCTTAGGTTACAGTTTTGAATTAAATAATCACAGATGATTTCTCCCACTCTGCCAGGGGGATGAATCAGAACTGTGCTGTGAAGGCATCTGTTGTCTGTAAGTCCCTTGACTCATTTGTTGCACAAGTTGGAAGATGTGAAATGAATGAGGCGGGGGACAGCAGGGAGAAAGCGGGCTGTCTGGTGGCTGAGGTAGCTGAATGTCACTCAGGAAAACTGGATTTCATCCCTGCCTCTGACACAGAGATCATATGAGGAGCTGTGCAAATAATTTAAATCAGGATTGTTATTTCCAGTCACGAACATGTGGAAATTACATTCTGATCTTCCAATTGACCAGATACGGATTTCAATTCCTTCATGGGTCTCCCTGTTACAAACAAATGCTTTCTGGCCCTCCTGCTTTGTCCTTCCTCTGGCAAGCCCACTAGGGAGCTGAGCCCCCTCATCCAGTAGGGACTGTGCCAGGACCTTGGCAACTACCTTGCAGGCTCTGTGGCACCTCCAAAGCTCTTGGGGCCTGAAAATAATTCAGGACAAGGCAGAGGTGTCCTCGGAGAGGTGGGGCTACAGCCTGTGCACTACAACTAATGGAGGACCCTCTAGCTCACTAATCTCGTGATGTTTTCCTCAGTTTTGACAACTAAATAATATCAGGTTTTGTTCACATTAAACAGGTTGGAGCTGACCTCCTCTCCCCAGCAATTCCCTTGTGCCATCCCACACAGATGCCTCATTGCTCATCAGCAGTACTGCAGCTGGCAGAGTTGGCTGCTTTAACAGGGATGCTGCAGACCTCGTACATGTACACGAGCAGGGCATGGGAGACATAGTCAGGGAAAGGACTGAGCTGAAAGATTTTGGCCTTAGTTTGCAGCTCTGAGGAGAGTTGTGTTCAGCTTTTCTGCCCCTTAAGCACTACTCTTGGGCTGCCTGTTCTTGTTCCAGTTCCATCCCAGTCCCAACCCAGTCCCATGCCCAGCTTTTTGTTAACCACCACAGAAATCTCAGAAAGTCCAGTTATGCCCCATTTAGGGATTCTTACCCCATTCTCACTCTTATCCTTTCCCAAAATTCCTTTTCCTCACCAAGTCTTCAGTCTGTCTTGGTCAGCCCTCAAAATTCTTCCTGTCAGTGTTATTCCTCCACCTTAGCACTCAGTCTCTGCTGATGTGGTCCTCATCCCATCCTTTGTGTGCTCTAGAGCACAGTTTATTTGCAGCACACAGTACCACATCTTCCCTCAGCATGGCCATGCCCACTGCTTGGACCTATGGCACACCCTGCTGTTCCTAGACCCTACTCCTTATTCCTCTTCCAGGTTTCCCAGTTTGCTGGGCCCTTCCTCTGCTTTAGTCCAGATTCTATTCTCTGACTACATATAGACCTAGTCTTCTTCTTCAGAAAAATCCACCTTCTTCTGCATAATTCCTTTTCCTCACCATCTCTGATCTGCCTGTTCTCCTTGTCCAACAGGAGGTAGGTAGCTCCCTTCACTGCAATGCTCAGTTTCAGCAGCAGGTGGACAAAGCGCAAGAGAGACCAGTTCTCTGGTGTCACATCCAGTGCCCAGGAATGTTCCAGCTCAGGGCACATGGGCACAGCCATTGCAGAGGAAAACTGATTTCATTCCTATAGCCCTATGCTGCAGAATACTTTTTAAAAAAAAAAACTTTCTTTTTCCAGTGGCTGCAAAGCACGTATGATTCAGCCACATATAGAGCTTGTATGGAGCTAAGACATGCTCAGTGAAGACAGACTGCCTGGGGATTTCAGCTATTAAACTATGGCAAGTCTTTATGAAGTATGTGAAAACTTGTCAAAGACTTATACATTTTTAGGATGTGGATGTATTTTGCAGGGAATAAAATGGAATAAATAAGGTTTATCTTTAACAAAAGCCCCACTCTTCCTCCACACAGAGTTCCAAAGCTTTCCAACTACATTTTTTTTCAAAGTTGCATATCAATTGTTTTTATTTTTTCTTCTGCTTTTTGTTTTTGAAAAGGTCTTAGCAATTTTTTAAAAAAAAATAACGTAGCATGAGAGATGACAAGTGTGAAATCTCAGAAAGTTTCTTCAAGCTGCATATGAAAACATGATTATACAATAAGAAATGCCAGGCAGTCTTAGCTGGGATGAAAGGACAGACACAAAGTTGTAGCACAAATGGATCTGTTATGTATGTCCATATTCACATGTTACTTAACCAAAAATTTTCTTAGAAGTCAATTAGATTATCTCTAGTCCTTGTGCTCAAGTACCCCAACTAGGATGATATAGGCACGTAGACAGAAAGCAAATGCCTTTCCCCATCCTTCAGTGTCTTTTTTAGGAGTCAGATCCAGACTCCCTTGCTCACTGAGGAGTAAACCTCCTTAAAAGGAATGGAAAAAGTGAATATATGGGATCCTGCTGGATTCACCACACTGCAGCGGTGGTTCGGAGCCTCTCAATAGCAGTGTCTGGCCTTGTACATCCTCCTGGAGGAGTGGGGCTGTCTCTCCGGCACGTGCAGCTGAGTGCCGGAAAGCCACAAATGGGGCCATTTGCATCTGTCTGGCTGTGAAGCTCGTCTGAGAGGAGAAGGAGAGGGGAAGACCTCATAGCTCTACCGCTAAGTAATTTTTGTTATGGAAACTTATTTTTAATTTGTTCCATATGAATCTTGGGAAAATGAACCATTTGAGAAGTTTATAATAATTCTAGTCTAGATAAACAGCTCAATAAAGAATGGAAAATATGTATTTTGTCAGAAGGAACCACTAAAAAATGTTCACATATGGCAATGATTTCCTCCACATTCAACAAAATATTGGCTCAGGAGTCTTCTCCTGTAGATACAGATCAGATTTATCACTGCGGTAAAGCCACCTGACTTGTACGATGTTTAAGCTGTGAGTCAGCAGAGCTGAGAGACATAGTTCTCCAGCATGTACAGTATTTATCCTGTCCTTTTCCACTCGCTGGCGCTGATTTTGTTTTTAACATTATTGAGGAATGATTCTTCATAGTTAAAGTTACAAATAAGTTTGTCTTAGAAGTTTGTTTTGGCTTCTTCTACGACCTACGCTGCCACACTGCTGGAGCAGGACCTCGGAGCTGGTAATCTGAGCTGAGAACAAGATAATGCATCTTTTCAAAATGTGAAAAGAGTGGAAGGTTTGCTGGATTACGGCTCTCAGAAAATGAAAGTGCTCCCACACCAGAAAAAGAAGTCCTCTTTGTTTTGCTTCTCTGACAACTTTCTTCAGGAAACTAGCAGAGAAATGCTTTACTTCTTTGTGGGACATTCTAGATGTTTCTCCATCATCCTGGAAAGAGAGTTCCTGTTTTACTCATCACTATTTAAGGACAGACATTGGTTAGAGTAAGAAAAAAACAACAAAGGATATGCATGTCAGTGTTAGCTCTTTGTAATGAGCCGAACAGACTGTGGATTTGAGCATTTAACATCTGTAGGACAGTGATGTAGATTTAGACTCATAATTTTCAAGATCTAAGTGAAGATGAAGAGTCCCAATAAAAAAATATGACCCACCTAAATAAGAACTGTCAACCTGAGGCCACCGAAGTTGCAGACCCCTCTGTTCAGCCAGTGCAGCCCTGTGTGTGTTGTGCAGCTCTGAGCCCAGCACAGTCCCTGCTTGGAACAGCCAGAAGCTGTCAGAGGGAACCAGGTATGACATATAGGTAGCTTTTTATTGGATTTCTCTACCTGAACAACAATGCCGAGCATCAAAATTCAGTTCAATGTTTAAATGCTTTTGGTTTAGTTTATTATATTATTGTTACTAGCTGAAGCAATCTCAGTCTAGGCTTGCAAAGAATAGGGTGCTCATATCCAAGAGTTGCTCAATCAGCACAACCCTCACATGCACCCACAACACTTGCTCTGTTAGTCCAACCTGGGACATGTCCCACTTACCAGGCACGTAGTTCATAGACAGCCTGGGCATAAAATCATAGAGAAGTGGGGCTGAAAGGATCTCAGGAAATTGTATATTCCAGACCTGCAGCCCTAGATCTCCGACATTTCTTTGACTTTTGCAAGTTACTAGAATAGCCTGTTCCTAAAGATGCCTCGCAGCATTCCAAGGCCATCTGTTACACCAGGCTCACCATTTCTTGCTTTTTCTTTACACTGTCAATTAAGCTCTACACTTTTTTCTTTTCTGCCCCTAGACACAGAGAAAAGTATACTCCTTTCCCCTTTCCAGCTGCTTTTCTGTATCTGAACACTGTTGCTGTGAGGTTACTCACCATCCTTTCCAGTCTATACAACTGCTTTTCTTTCATTCTTTCCTGGTAAATGTCATAGACTAGTTCTGACACATCCAGTCTGCTGAAGCTAGTAGATCTGAAGTAGGTCTGATGGAAGGCTTTGGAAACTAGTCAAAAAGAAAGTATGATCGCAACACCATTGTGATGGGATCAGCTGGACACTACTCAATCAGAAACCAACTTTGGTTGACTACTGTAAATTTAACAGATTACTTGATTTCAAATGAGATTGCACTACAGATCTTTAGCCCAGAAAATCCCACAGTAGGAGGGTTCCCTTTGCAGATGAGGGAAGTGGGTACTAACATCAACATTGGAGCTGAAACCAGTATAGCCAAAACCATATCATGAGCCAAGCCATCTGAAGGCATGTGACTGGCTTAAAATAGTGAGCTTTAGAAATGAGGAAGCATTATTAACTACTTTATTTGCCTTTGGTTTATGAGCCTGTAGGGGTAACATATTATAACATTTCCAAGTTTTCTCCTGGAAGCCTCTGTGAAAGAGACTGAAAACTGAGATACTTGGCTAATCACTTGGCTCTAGAAATAGAGGCTTTGGGAGAACACCAAATGTTGTAATTACATTACTAGAATAGGTGTCATAACATTTTGTTTCTTTCTGTGTGGAAAATGAGAGAACTGCAGTTGTTGACGAGTTCTTGGATAGGAAAAAGGTGATTCACACAGGAGTCCATACAGCCCTTTCTCAAACATTAAGCTTGATTCATCCCTACTCATCACTGTGAGAGATTTCAGATTGTTGTGACAATTGTTTAAAATGAAGAGAATTCAGATAGAGTCACATTGCAGCTCCCTATGCCATACACAGGGGGCCCAGGGGCACCTTAAAGATTTGCCGGACATTGGGTCAGCAGAATCCCAGCTTAGCTGACACATCAGATAAGAATGAATTGTTTTAGGTATGTTCAGGCTTATAATTAACTTTTACTAAGGTCACAGTGAGATGTAGGAACCATCAATAGCTAATATGCAAAATATCAGGTAACTCTTAGGGAGAATTTGTGGGCATATACACTGACATATCAGATTGCTGCAGTGCTAACTAAAAGATGTTTTGCTTTCTATTGATTAGACTTTGGAGGAGGGAGAAATATTTAAAATCAAGTTAGAACTACAATTATGTGTGATGGATCTCAAAGTAGTTAAAATATTTACTTAATACACGATAATTTAAATGAATTAGGCATTAGTTTACAATTGCAATCAAAATGTGTTTTCCCTAAGACTTTAGCTGTTCTAATGATTCTTTAAGTGTAAAGAAAAGCCTGCTGCTTGATTGAAACATGTCCAAAAGGCATCACAGCTGACAGGAACTTGAATTGGTCTTCTGCATTCATTTCTGATAGCAGAGGCAACATAATCTGACAGCAGATGTTAAGCAGGCAACATTTCTCTTTTGCTTCTAAGAGCAGCTGACAAGGATCTGTAGCCTAACTTAAAACAAACAAACAAACAAAACTACCAACAACAAAGTTGTCCAATTAAAATTGGATTACTTCTTCGGACAGAAACACCATTTAAAGAACAGCAGGGGCAATTAACAGGTCCTGATTATTTGTAGAAGTGAGTACTTAACATATTTTGCATTGCTTGCCTGATTTTAATGTTTCTGAGCTCTCTGTTCTAATTTTCTTGCTTGACCATTCTGTTTAGCTGTGGCAGACTGATCTACATTTCCTGAAGGTAAGGAACCCTGACAGTGTTTTTGCCTTTTAGGCAGGAATATATGATCCTTATTTACCTCAAGAGCCTCCTGAACTGCTCTTTGAGCTTGAGTACAAATCTCTTATTTATCTCCCAATTGTACAATAATTTCTTATTTATCCTCTGTAAACTGTACCAGCTTCTAAAGGGGGGATTAAAATCTCTTACCCTGATACTGGTTCACCCCAATAATCAGAGCACCATGTGGCCTAATAGAGCTTTCAACTGTCAGCAAAGGATTTGCCTTCATCTTAAGATAGATATCTTAGGTGTCTATACCAAGGTGTCTACTTGTGCTGGAAGAATCTAAACTCCAATGATAGTGAATGGAAAGACAGTGCAGCCTAGAGAAATTTAGATGACCAGCTACTAACTACCTCCTAGAGTGCACTGAATTACTCCACTGGATGTATTAAGTAACTCTGTGGTGACTACAAAGGGAGCTTGGACACCTCCAGCAGACATCTACCTTTATTTAGGTGTCCTACCCTTGAATAGAATACCACCTGGAAGGTTCCAGTCTGTCTTTCAACAAAGACACCCACTGCCACCGTAGATACTCTAGGATATGCACAACATCCATGTGGGCTTAGCAGATATGATGCAGACCCTAGAAGAGAACTCCATTTTTTGGAGAAGCAGCAGCAGCAGTGGAGGAGATCAGGTAGATAGCCCTACATGTCTATGCTGGGGGAAATTAAGTGAGCATAGAGGATGGGATTTAGTTGCCAAGGTGTAGGTGCTCACTGCTTTTTGAGACAACCCTTTTCATTTCAGGAATCTTCAGGGATCACAAATGCAATGAAGGGCTTGTGGAAGGTGTGCATCGCTCTGGAGTGTCAGCCATGGCTTTAAGATACTCTCAAATTCCTAAAGCGTCACTAGATGCCTATGTTTGGACAATCAAGTCCTAGTTGGAGAACTGAATTAGGCAGCTGAGTCCCAGTGTAATCTCCACATGAAGAGAACACTGTAGCCATGTTTCCCAGGTCCCAGCCCAGAAGGTAGAACCTCAGCCCTAGGAAGAAGGCTTTAATACACATCCTTCTCAGCATGTCCTACAGAAATGTTTGCGGAGGCTCCCATCAAGAGATAACTTTTTGCAGAGCCTTTTCTTAAACACAGTCTCTCTTCAAGCCATTGTGCAGCAGGAAAACTCTGACTTAGTCGCCATCACGGAGACTAACACAACTGGAGTGCGGCAATGGATGGCTATAAATTCTGCAGAAGGGATAGGCAAGGATGGAGAGGTGGTGGGGTAGCCCTGTGTGTTAGGCAATATTTTGATTGTGTAGCGGTTAATGATGGTGATGATGGGGTTGAGCATTTATGGGTAAGAATCAGGGGAAAGGCCAACAAGGTGGGAGTCTGTAATAGACCACCCAAACAGGATGATGAGGCAGACGAAATATTCTGTAAGCAGCTGGGAGAAGTTTCACCATTGCTAGACCTTGTTCTTGTCGGGCAATTCAACTTACCAGGAGTCTGCTGGAAATATAAAACAGCAGAGAAGAAACAGTCTAGGAGGTTCCTGGGGTGGGTGGAAGATAACTTATTGACACAGCTGGTGAGGAAGCTAACAAGGGAAGGTGCTCCACTGGACCTGCTCTTCACAAACAGAGAAGGACTGGTGGGAGAAGTGGTGGTCAGAGGCCATCTTGGGCTTAGCGACCATGATATGATAGAGTTTTCACTCCTTGGTGAAGAAAGGAGGGGGGGCAGCAGAACTGCTACCTTGGACTTCTGGAGGGCAGACTTTGGCCTGTTTAGGAGCCTGGTTGATTGAGTCCCTTGGGAGGCAGTCCTGAAGAGCAAAGGAGTCCAGGAAGGATGGATCATTCTTCAAGAAGAAGATCTTGAAGGCACAGGAGCAGGCTGTCACCATATGCTGAAGGATAAGCCAGTGGGGAAGAAGACTGGC
>VZTL01011813.1:6770-40757 GCA_013400535.1 Scopus umbretta
CGGGGCCTTCGGGCTTTTCCTTTGTTTTGGCTTCTGGGAGCTTCGCCGGTGGTACAGGGGCAGCTGTGCCCCGAGGCGGTTGTTCCCCCGAGGGCTGGAGGGACGCGCGTAGTGCCGGCCTGGCGCTGCCCGGCGAGGGCTCGCCCCCGGCAGGGGCTGGGGCCGGGCCGGGGCGGGGCGGGGGGGGCAGGGGAGAAGCTGCGGGGTCTGCCCTCGGGATGTCCTGGTTCTTGTAACCCTGCCCTGCGCTTCTGCCACAACGTTTAATTCCCCGAGAGATGTGGCTTTACTACCCTTCTCGTGCAATGCCCAGGCGGTAACTTCAGCCATAATACATCCTAGTACTTAAAAATGCTCTTCCCTAAACCATCCTTCTGTCAGTTTCTGCAGTGAAATTGTTAGGGGATCTGTCCGCAGCGCTTGCAAGCTCTGCGCTAACTTTGATTGCCTTAGTCATAAGAAACAAGAATTTATCTATTTGCTCTGGTTTTAGCAAATATGAAGGTCATCACTTGTGAAATAGCGTGGCATAATAAGGAGCCCGTTTACAGCTTAGACTTCCAACATGGAGCTGATGGGAAGATCCATCGACTGGCCTCAGCAGGTGTGGACACAGCTGTTCGTGTAAGTTTCAGACCTGTTTGTTTTGGTGGTGTAGCATGTGCAGAGCATGAACTGGCTTGTTAGCCAAGGTAGGAGGGAGGTTATCGGCCAGTACATGGCACCAGTGGTGGATGGCTTAGGGAAGGAGCGTGAGTTGTACCGCTATATACGCAATGACTGTTCCCCTTGCATACTGTCCCTGAGTTCTGGCGCTGCGTGTTGAACTGTTAGTTTTTGAAAATTACCTGCATTGACTGCTGGGTGATATTCCTGAGTAGTAACTGCGAATTTAGGGCACAGTCTTGTGGATTAATGAGAAATAACTGGTTTTAATTCATCAAAGTTGAAGTCTATCTGCCATTTTATAAATCATCAAAGTTGAAGTCTATCTGCTGTTTTATAAGTAGTCACTGAGCAGTAGAAGATCTTTCTACAGCCCTCTGAGATCTTTCTACAGCCCTTTTCGCTCAGCTTCACATGCAGCTCTCCTAAGTAATTTTGTGTCTGTAAACTTTGTTAATCAGCTGTTCATCCTTTTGAGAATCACTTATGGAAATGTTGAATAGCACAAGCCCCAAAAGATGTGGCTGTGTAAGGTTCATCTCTGCAGAATCAGGCAATTGTTTACTGCCTTCCAGATTCTTGATGCACATGAGGACTGTCTCCATCATTCAGTGATCTTGTGCTTTCTCTAAAAGCCTTAGCCATATTTGGAAAGTTTTGGGAAACTGAGTGCACCGGGTGAACCGCAGTCTCTTCATCTGCATGTTAGTCAACTCTTTAAATAAAGTCGGTGGACAAGCGAGGCACAATTTCATTTGCAGAGAAATACATTGACTCGATTTTTTTGTTTATGTTTTCTTAACAGCTTCTCTGTGTGGAAGGTAGATGTAGTGGTCAGAGGTTTTTGGGTCACCATTAGAGCACTTCTAAACAACTGACACGTTTGCATCCCCTGTTTTTTGGAGCTAAGAATGAAACAGAGTAGGTTACCCGTCACCACTGGGCTGTTCATGTCATGTTTGAGTTCCTATAGGTCACTTTGGTATCTTGCCCTGGTGATATCCTGTTTAAAAAAAAAAAAAAAGGTTCACTTGTTTACTAAATCTCTACTGCTAACCTTTCAATTTGGGACAGTTCCTCAAATTCATCCTGAAATAAAGAAGGGTTCCAACCTGGGACCCTCCCTGTACTCCTTGGTAATGAGCTCCAATGCAAAAAATTCATGTAGGTTTTCTGGTAAGTGTGTATGTATCTGTCCATTTATCTGTCTTTGCATGGTAGTTTTACATTTTGATTACCTTTTGGGCCTGCTCATATTCTGTTAGGCTTCCGTCATATGATGTATTTGAAGAAGAAATTAAAAATCTTGTCATAAGGTCTTACTACATGTAGTACATGGTAACTGCTATGATATGTGCATGGTTGGCATGCCTCTTTCTTTTGGAGATGATAAATGTCATTAAAAATGAGGGGTTTGCTCCAGTAACTGCAGCCAAAACTTTTCCATTTGTCACTGGCAAATTGACTTCTTACCTGGCAGTGTATGCATTTCAGGGATTTTTGCCTGTATATATATAGGTTACTGAAAGTATATTTAAGCCATATTTATAAATATACATGTTTTAGGGCCAGAAAATTTTCTGTGTTCTCTGACATAAAAGATACTGCTCCTGCATCTTCTTTTGGAGGACTGTTGCATAAGGAAGGGAAGCTAGCAAAATTACAGAGGTCTTTATTCGGGCTGCTTCATTGTTTGATATATTCCGCTTAAGGCCTGGTTGTTGGGGTTTTGTGGTGGATTCTTTTTTTTTCTGAGCTGAATTGCCTTCAAGAACAGATTATTTGAAACACCTAATGGGATTTAGCGTTCTGTGGCCTTAGTCCCATGATATAGGGACATAACAGTGTTGCTCTCGTGGCTGGCTTTGTTCACAAGTGGAGCAGTAGGAGTGGCATCGCTATGCCCTGCAAAATCAAGAACAAGTGGGATTAGGAATTCCTTAAGCCAGCATTGCTGGAAAAGTGTCCATATCATGCAACTGTCTTAATGCTGTGGTTATGATCTGGGAACTGAGTGGGGAACTGGAATAGTTATAACTCTTGCTCAAATCATCTGTTTGAAACTTGTAAATCCATTGACCTTCAGAGTGTACCACAAAACTCTTCAACTTGCTCAGACTTCTGAAGAGGGCTAATATGTTGGGTTTTTTTCTCCTGTAGTAATGAGGTTTATTTTCGGACTGTTACTATTTATGGTTGATGGATTTGTTAACAAGATACTGTAATTCCATACTATTGAATCATTGTATTTATCAAATCCCCCTGAAGCTAAAGGTTGTCAATGAATGAAGAGAGAATGATGTCATGTGTTTGGTTGTTTGTTTTTTTTTAAACTTATTGGAAATACTCAAAAAATATATTTCATCAGGCTAAGAAAAATACTGCAATATAATTATAGCTTGTGGTGGGTTGACCTTGGCTGGCTACCAGGCGCCCACCAAGCCATTCTATCACTCTCCCTCCTCAACAAGACCGGGAGAAAATACAACAGAAAAGCTAATGGGTCAAGCTAAGGACTGGGACAAGGACTAATTACTGTCATGGGCAAAACAGATTCAATGTAGGGAAATTAATTTTATTTATTGAGAAGTAAGAACAAAACTAAAACCCCCTTCCCCCCCCCCCTCCCTTCCTGCCAGGCTCAACTTCACTCCTGATTTTCTCTACTGCTTCCTCACCAGTGGCAGGGGGGACGGGGAACAGGGGCTGCAGTCAGTTCATCACATGTTGTCTCTGCCACTCCTTCCTCCTCGCTGTCTTCCCCTGCTCCAGCATGGGGTCCCTCCCACAGGATACAGTCTTTCACAAACTTCTCCAACATGGGTCCTTCCCACAGGCTACAGTTCACAAACTGCTCCAGCGTTTTCCCTTTCCACAGGGTGCAGTCCTTCAGGAACAGAGTGCTCCAGCGTGGGTTCCCCAGAGGGTCACAGTTCCTACCAGAAAACCTGCTCCTGCATGGGCTCCTCTTCACAGGTCACAGCTCCTTCCAGGAGCCTGTTCCAGTGTGGGCTCTCCATGGGCTGCAGCTTCCTTCAGGGTACATCCACCTGGTTCAGTGTGGGGTCCTCCGCAGGGTGTAGTATAGATACCTGCTCCATCATGGACTTCCATGTGCTGCAGGGCGACAATCTGCGTCACCATGATCTTCTCCAGGGGCTGCAGGGGGGGAATCCCTACTCCGGTGCCTGGAGCACCTCCTCCCCTCCTTCTTCACTCACCTTGGTGTCCGCAGGGCTGTTTCTCACACTCTTCTTACTCTTCTCTTGCAGCTGCTGTGTGGCGCTTTTTACCATTTCTTGAATATGTTATCACAGAGGCGCCAGTGGTAGGACAGTCTGGGAGCCATCTGGAACCAGCTCTGTCCCACATGGCGCCAGCTCTTGGTAACTTCTCACAGAAGTCATCCCTGAAGACTTCCCCTGCTGCAGTTACCAAAACCTTGCCATGTAAACCCAGTACACAGCTGTAGCTCGTAGAGGGAAAATTTGTGGTGCCACTGCGGCTTTAGCACTGAAAGTTTCAGTTGCTAAGTTCAGAATGACTGCCCAAGGAGTAAGTTGTGGATTACTGAAGTGGTGCATATATTTTACATCTTGTTCCTGAAAACTTTCTATAATGCTTTTGTAACTAGATATGGAAAGTGGAAAAAGGACCAGATGGAAAAGCAATTGTGGAATTCTTGTCCAACCTTGCCCGCCATACCAAAGCAGTAAACGTTGTGCGCTTCTCTCCAGGTGGTGAGATCCTAGCATCTGGAGGAGATGGTGAGTAATAATGTGTAATGACACTAATAAGAAGCAGCTATGTTTATGTATCTGGTGAGTGAGGGAGCAAAAAAAACCCAAACCCAGCATAGGAACTTGTTCATACCCCTCTAACACTACTAGCTTTGGACTCACATATGCCCTCCGATTATAATTAGTAAATGCCTGCCATGCAGTTCCTAGGTAACTTCTTCTCACTGGCTATGCGTCCGAGAGGCTCTGTTTTCCAGATATGAAGTAACTACTGTCCCCATTTCCCAGATGGGGAGGTTGAATGAATTACCTAGTGTCATACTGGGAAGCTATGGCAGAAGTTGTAAATTTAAGCTTGTCTGTCCAGGGCCAACTGGGTTCTTCAGTCACAGAAAGGACAGCACCAGAATAGGCAAGTGCTTTCTGAGACAGAGCTGAGTGTTACCTGTCTTAGTGGAAGATTTTTTTCAAAAATGCAGAACCAGAGCCAACTCTAATCAAAAGCAGACTCCAAGCTAAGCACTTAACTCTCACCTTACATCTGGAAATCTTGATCTTTTTTTTTTTATTATTAAATAGGTAAAATAATAAAAACAAAATTGATTGAAATCAGTAAAATCACACTAAAAGCTAAAGCAGTCTAGCACCTACTCTTCCCCACCACAAAATAAGAACTGCTTTTCATGTGTCTTATGTGAGATAATTTTAATGTTGAACTAAATGTAATGCATTAACGAAACAGTGAGTGGGAAAGAAAGAAGTTTTGTATGATTCCTTCTACAGATGCTGTTATTTTACTGTGGAAGCTGAACGATAGCAAAGAATCGGAACCATTAGTCTTTCAGGATGAAGATGAAGCTCAGCTCAATAAGGAGAACTGGACAGTTGTTAAAACTTTAAGGTAGCTTAATATTTTATGCGTGTGTTTTCTGTTCCGTGTTTTTGATTCCCCAGTGGCTTTTATCATCTGGTACAGTATTCTGTTCAGTGTATGTTGAACTTCAATGCTGTCTAGAATTGCTTGCTCTAATAGTAATTCTTTTATTGTCTTTTAACATTTTTTTGGTACAGTGCCAACCTATGTCTTCTGTTAAGGCAGATGTGGCATTTATGTGACTTAACTGATGTGCTCTGAAATTAAGTGACTGCAGATTTCAGGAACCAAAGCTTAGCACAGAAATATACAAAGTAAACCTGAAGTTTTATTTACCAGCTTCATAGTGGAAATTTTGATCATTATTAAAGCAAAAAGCATCCATATATTAAATGATTCATGCAATTTTGCCAAATGATAGCTGTGAGGCTCGACCAGTCTTTTTTCAACTCGTTCATTTTAATAGTTGAAAATCTACTGTATCATACCGCTTTTGTTGCAAGCGTACAATGGATAATAAAATATACACGCTGTCCCTGCTAAGACTAAGTAAGTATTAGTTGATAGTGGCTAACGCTTCAAACCACTGCTGGCAGTTGGGACTCCAACAGTGTTCTGTTCTCACTCTCAGCTGAAGACTGAAAGAAATTCGTGGTTAAGGACTCTGAAATGCGTTTTGGATGAGCAATATGTATAACTATGCCTTGCTTTCTGTGTAGTATCTGGTAAAAGTTTTAGTCTCTATCTGTCTATACTGATAAAATCATTGAGAATTTACACTTGCTTACAAAAAATAAATAACTCTGCTATCTGTAACTGATGCATTCCTTGCAACTGCTGAAGTTTTATGTGAGAACAGTTTCAAAAGTGCTAGTGGGGTTGCATGAAGGACCAGCATGATCCTTTAGGAACATTAGAGTTAATCTTTTAAAGCAAGCAGAAAACCCAACCCCCTTCCCTAAACTTGGTGTTGCAAATATTTGTTATTAAAGTTACCGCACTGTGTGATAAGTCTTCGAACTATAAGCAATACAAATTGGTTTTGATAGAGCTCTTCTAGGTGGTTCTGAATATCTTGCAGTGTCTGTTCAACTATATCTAAATCAACCTTAATTTTCTGTGTCATGTGGTTCTGCTGAGTATGCATGTTTGTTTACTGCTTTTATGAAACCCATAAATATGCAGGAAAGTTTTCTTGAGTAGTGACGCTTCCCAGTTACTGTGGTGTAGTGTTTTGTTTTCTGTTTGTACAAATCTAGAAACTTTCATTTACAGAACTCTAGGTACAAATTCATAAATTCAAATGCAGTGTTTTCATTGTCTGTGAAAAAACTGTTGAAAAGGGAGACTTATTTTGTGTAGAAGCAGGATGTGCTATTTTAAAATGCTCTACTGCCTTCAGAATATGGAAATTTTTTTAAAAACTGAAAGTCATGTTGTTCATTTCACTTCAATGATACTTTATTTGCCTCTGATTTTTTTTTTTAACCTAAAAATATACAAAACTCATTTTTACATGTAGCTGTTAATTTTTAAATTAATCATTGGTTTCTTCTCTTCTGGCTTCTAGAGGCCACTTAGAAGATGTGTATGATATTTGTTGGACCTCAGATGGAAATTACATGGCATCTGCTTCTGTAGATAACACAGCTATAATGTGGGATGTCAGTAAAGGTAAATGCTACGTTTATCATTTGCGGCTCCAGTCCTGATGGAAGTGTCTCCTGGTAAAACCAAAAGAGCTGAAAGTGTCTTTTTTTGTGAGAGAACAGTCTGCTTAATTGTTAGACTTCTGGGATTGTGAGGCAGATAACCCAGCATATGAAGATACCCTCAGGCCAGCAGAATTTACATGTAAGTAATCTCTTCATCTTAGAGTAGTCAGGAAGTAAACTTCACCCAATGTTGTTTTATCTCCCAAATTCCTACACAGGCAGCTCGCCTATTACTTATTCCACCCCACACCCCAACAAACAAACAAAACTTGACTGGTATCAGGTAATTAACTACCTAGGTAAAAAATGGGAAGCGAGTATAGGATGCAGGCTCTGTTTTGCAAGATATGACTCTTTTTTTAGGCTTCATTCAGCAAAACACTTCTGTTCATGCTCATCCCACTGCAGTGGGATTGCTAGTATTCTCCAAGAAAAGCCCATCTATAGAAGTTCTGGTAGTAACCAGCTAGGTTAGGTTTCTTTACAATGGCTTAATGTTTTCTTGATACCAGTGTACTTTAAATTAAAGGTGGAAATACTTGATTTTCTCTAAAATTAACCTTGGTATCTCACATTTCTAATATTTAGTGTCTAATTAAGAAAAATAAAGTAGAATCCAGGCTAGTTTTTCAGTGCATGCACACATGAAAATAAGAATGTTCTGCTGATATTTTTTGTGTTCTTGGCTTGGGTGCTCAATGTCTCTCCCATCCGAACTGTCACATATACTCCTTTCCAACAGTCTTTACCATAAATACAGGAACATTCTTTAAGACTCTGTGTGATCAGAGCATAAGTATGTGTAGGGGCATTGTGCCCAAATGTCTCTTGCATGTCGGACTCCTTGTAACAACTTTAAAGGGACGTATTTATTAGACTTAGTACCAAAAAGAGCTGGATGGCCTCTTAAGCTGATATGTTACTTATATGTAATGTCTTCCATTCTTGCTGCTTTCTTTTAGCATGCAATTAGTGCCATGGAGGGCATTTTGTGTCTTCTAGGCAGAGAGGCAACTAGGAAGTAAGAAGCCAGGCTTTGTGATGGAAGTTGTAGGTACATTGAAGGAAAAAGTTTCAAGGATAGCTTCCAGTAATACTCAGGTTAAAAGATTGCATGGTTTTGAAAAAAATTGCTGGAAGAAAATTAATAATAAAAATCCATCAGGCTGTTTAGTACAAAGAGAGTGTCACTGGCTTAAGAAGTCCTTGAGGTACAAACTGTTGGCACTTTATAGGGTATCCTGTAGAAATACTAGTACGTGTTTGTTCTGTTCTTATACTCTGGCATCTGTTGTTGGCCACTATCTGAGACAGAATACTGCAAACAGAAAGACTTTGGTGTTATGCAGCACGGCCTCAACCCTGTTTGTGTAATCTTTCTGAAGAGCTATTGTCTTTGAAACTTGTCAGCTTAGAGTTTTTCTTTGCAACAAAGCAACACTATATTAATATAAGAAAAAACCTCTGTCCCTAGTATTCAAAACAAAATATTTAATGAGGTGTCCTGGTTTCAGCTGGGNTGAGATTATATGTTACTTTACCTCATCACAATGGTTTGGTTCAGAGACAGTCGACTGTGGAACATCAGTGGGGTCAGGGAGCTGAGGTCCTTGAGAGATCTTCATGACAGAGTAAGCTGTGGAAGAACCTGAGTTAGCACTGCTGTAGGGTTGTTTCTGAAAGCCACCCAAGTGTAAGGATCAGTCAACATGTGTGTAGTATATTTTTTTTTTCACTGCCTGCTCAGCAGAGTGAGTGAGTTTGTACAGCCATAGATAGGAGAGCCTGACTATCTAGCCCTAGCTGAAAGTTATGTTTTAACGCTGTAATTTCTGGCTTGATATTCAGCCAAATTCAGTTAGCTGTTGAAGAGCTAGACTTGCCTGAAAATTTTTTTCTAAATCAAAAAGGCTTTGAAATACTTCTGGTTTTGAAATATACTCATCTTGCATGTTTAATGCCTCAACCAAGCTGCTTATCTGAGTTAGTTTGTAGGGAGCAAGCATTAAATTGGCATGTCACAATATACTGTACTTGTAAAGATTCTAGAAATAAAGCAACTATTTCCTATATTCTTATCGGGTACCATCAAGTTAACTGTGTGTTTAAAAAATGATTTTGAAATGTTTTGTCTTGGTTTATTTCTGAAATGAAGAAATGTTTTGAAACACATTTGAATTTAGAATCTGGAAACTGTTTGTCATTTCAGGACAGAAGGTTTCAATATTAAATGAACACAAGAGTTATGTCCAAGGAATAACATGGGATCCTCTAGGCCAGTACATTGCAACTCTGAGTTGTGATAGGTAAGCTGTTGGTCTAAGTGTTTTGCCTTAGTGCTCTTTCTTGAGGATGAATTAAAAGCAAGTGTATGGGATAAATGTGATTCTTCTTTTAATTTTATTCAGATTGTTCTGTAAGAAGGTTGATGTGAAATTTAAATGATATTTTGTTAATCTTTTGCTTGTGGTAAATTATTCCTAAGTCTGAGTGTCTACTCTAAGCAGCAAATAAGTTTATGTAAACTTGTGTAGAAATTATTCTTCAGGAAATAACTTTTCATTATATTGGTCATTAGAAATACCAAATACCTCTTAAGAGAGTGCTGCATTCCCTGGTTGTTAATGAGCTAAGAAGTTCATTCTTGTTGCTTTACAGAAAGATATAAACAGGTGAAGAAATCAGTTAAAATGCTTTTACATTGATATCTTTTGCCCTCTTGCTCCCTCCGTCACCAACAGTTTCGTAAGTGATGTCATTGGGAAAGCGAAACACACACTTCATAAACTTGGCCCTTGTCAGAACTTTGAGTTGAGCTTAAACTGTTTAGGGCATGTGTGCTGCTCTGAAGGGTTCGCAGCTGGCTAATAAATGCATGCCATCTGGCACCTGCTGCAAAGAAAATTGCTGCAATAGTGGAAAAGTAGTTTTGATTTAAGACTTGCAATAGGTTCAGAAAAATGGTAAGTTAATGATGACTAGGTCATTATGACCCTCTGCCTTCTGATAATGTGCTATGTGAGATTTGCGCGCCTTTAATAAAATGAACAGCAGTGAAACACGAGTCATAGAATGATGCACAAGTTTTTCTTGAAATCACAAGTGAGGGCATGAACTAATCTGAAGAGGGAAAATCTCCCACCCCCTCAGGTTTCAGACACTTTTCTGCAAGGTTAATGAGTAGCTTCAGCTCAACAGGAGCCAGGACTCGGCACTCGGCAGCCAGGGGTGGGGACACCTCTTCCCCCTTTTTGCAGAGCAGCTTAGCTCTATGACATCCAGAGCCAATAGCTCTACAACTGTCTCAAGCTGTCTGCCACAGCCTGGCCTTCCATTTTCTCTTTCTAGCTCTGTCCAGGCCTCTTTGTGGAGCTGTTTCAGCACATTAAATCAGCAGAAACCTGTCTGGTTTTTGTTACTTTGGTTTTCTGTCAGCTTAACAAACCAACATAACTTGGTGAAGGTCAGAGCTGGCAGAAAGGAGGTGGTAGGACAAGCAGTTGGGTTTGCGTAGGCTACCTGCTGATTTAGTGAGATGAAGTCAGGGGAGTTCCGACATTCTGTACAGAGACATACTCCAGTTTTCATTTATTCCAAAGGAAACTGAAGCATAGAGTTGTAGCTACTTGTCTTTGAGGTAAGTTCCCACTCTGCAGGAACATAACGGCTACTACAGCACAGGTCGGAATGGTGTGGCCCTTTACTGTCTGCTGATTCCGTCATTCCTCCACAAATGTGTATGCTGGTACTTCAAAAAATCTGATTGAGTCAAATAATTGTCAGTGATTCATTGGTTATTTAGCCATCAAAACATGTTCACCTGGTGGTGTCTCATGAACAGAGTTAGAATTAATGTGTGATTGTCAATTTATATTTGTCATTCCTGACTGAGAAGCGGGGTGCTACAGTGCTGTGTGAAACTTGGGGTGAAAGGAAGCTGTTCGTAGCTAACTGTGCTCTCTGCTGTGTAGGGTCCTGCGGGTATACAACACGCAAACCAAGCGTGTAGCATTCAATGTTACCAAGATGCCATCTGGATCAGGAGCTGAAGGAGAGGTACATTGTTCTGCTACTAATGGTACTGGAGAATGCACTGGGTGCCATTTTATATGAGTTGTTCTGTTCTATAACACCAAAGGGGTACTGGAGAATGCACTGGGTGCCATTTTATGAGAGTTGTTCTGTAACACCAAAGGGGCAAGTATTTTCTATTCAAGTAATCCATATATCAGATATTTTTGTCTGTATCTCACCTTCATATTTTGTAGATAGAGACCACTTCAGGTTTCCTCAAAAAGTACAGAAATTACTAAGAAACAACGCTTGCAAGTTCAGCAGTAGTAACACAATGGTTGTAAACTTTAAAAATAGTGTGGAAAAAATAGTACGCGTAGTGAATTCTTAACAGGAAAAACTTCAAACATGTCTGTCGGTAGCTATAAGTTTATTAATGGATAATACATATTTTAAAGTCAGTAGCCCAACCTTTTCAAAAAGGGAGTCTGATTTTTAGGAAAAATACAAATTAGTGAAAACTTAGGAAATCCTCTCTAACCCTAAAAGGGAAAACAAAGAGGGTTCTTTTTCCTCCAAACAGTTCTAAGTGATAGTAAAATAACACCTCCAAGCTGGCTATAACCTTTTTAGTTCCTTCTGTTCCTTTTCTTTTTTTTTTTTTTTGTGAAAACATTTGTAACAGCTTTATAGAGACTAAGGAACAGGCCTGAGAGAGGTCACTTTGCTATTATAGAAGTTCTCTTTATACCTCTAATACTAGAGTTGAAATTAAATGCCTACGGAACAGGCTTTTATGTTGGCTGTTAAATAATGTTGTTCTCTAGGTTATTACTGTTTTTTGATTGCTGGTCTAATGTGACTGCTCTTGGAGTGTTTTGATTAGTAGCTGAAGAGGGATCAAGGACTGTTTTTAGCTGTGAAGAATTTATAGCAGAGCAGAAAGTGAGTTTGAAGGAGCCATGGTTTTTAAAACATTTATCTTCTAAATAAAAAGTTCCATCAGGTTGGATTGTACAACTGCATGTTTTTTCTCATTTGAATTCTAGCTGACATGTTCAAGGCACTTTACACAGTCATATTTTCAATGTTACAGGCTAGGAGCTATCGGATGTTTCATGATGACAGCATGAAGTCATTTTTCCGCAGGCTCAGTTTTACTCCTGATGGCTCCTATTTACTCACTCCAGGTATGTGAGAACGTGTGCTATAACTTACGTTGTATCTATTATGCTCTAGTTTGAATGTGCATAAAGATTGCTTTAAAACTGCTAGGGGATGCTTATTTATCTTAATTATGCCATTCCTCATTCTTCCTATTGAAGAAAATACAGATTCCTTAATATTCTTCCTTTAGCAGTCCAGAATATCAACTTTCTTCTGTGATAAAACTTACAGTTATGGCATTTTTTTCTGAACTGAAGCATGTGAATTGCAGCAATACAGCTCTGTTAAAATAGAAATGAAGAATAACGAGTGGTTTCTTTTGACTGGTCTCTCTTTGTTTGTATCCTTTCTTAAGAACATTCTGCAGTCTTAGTAAAAATAACATTGCAAGGAGGGGATCAGTTTGCCCATATAAGCCCTGCTTTTATAGATGTCTGGCAACGTCAAAAAGAAGCTTTGAGGGGGAAGTATATAAGGGAAACAAAAACAGCACTAAATAAATATTTGGGGTGCCTTTTCAAGTTGTGTTCAGGTTGCACAGCTCTTGCCCAACTGACAAGCCTAATTCCTGAGAAGTAGAATGTTTATGGACATAAAGTGTGTACTCAGTACCTTTTTGAGTTGATGAGTAATGTTTTAACCTTTATTTTTGCAGCTGGCTGTGTTGAATCGGGAGAAAATGTAACAAACACCACGTATGTTTTCTCCAGAAATAATCTTAAAAGGTAGAGTTTAATAAGATCAAAATACCTTTTTATTTAAAAAAAAAACAACCAACAAACAAACAAAAAAACCCCCACAACCAACCCTTAAATGCTATTTTCTGAAATACTGATTCTTTCTGATTCTTTATAAAAGGCCCGTGGGTCACCTGCCATGTCCTGGAAAGGCAACTCTTGCTGTTCGTTGCTGCCCAGTCTACTTTGAGTTGAGACAAGCATTTAATAAAGGTACTGTAAATTCTTTGGGGAGTATGACTGTGCAGCAAATATGTGAAAAGGCCAATGTGGCTGTTGACTGTTTTGTGCCCTAGTCTTTAATCATCCTGTTAAGATAGTGTTGTACCACATCTTAGAGGCTGTTTCCTGATTCTAAGACCCTGAATTCACCTTAAGTACCTTGTGAGTAGCTTTTGATATAGTGGGTAAATGTTCTTACTTGGCTTCATAGGCTACAGAAACACTGTTTAATATTTTTCTTTAACTTTTCACCATTTTGTGTGAATAAAAGTAAATAGTTTGGCTTAGCACTGAAGGAGGGACCTGGTGAAATATTTTCTGTTAGTTTCAACTACCCACATTACTGGCCAGAACAGGAGCTGTGAGGTGAGGAAAGGATTGCTTGAAGTTGTATGAGAACTTACCTGGAGACCAAAATCCAGCCTTATTGTGAGCCCAGTGGGTCCAGGAGTGTTTATATTTTAACAAGACCAGTCTTACTCTGGTGAAAAGGCAGAGTTTTGCTCCTTTCTTTAGAGGGTCAATTTGTAGTATTCTTTACAGGATTTGGAGATTACCTGGTGTTGTGTTCTGTATTTTCATTTTAATCTTTAGATCTATTGTAATGGTGTGTTGCAAAGTAAGGAGATGAGTGTCTGCTGTTGGTCCTTGTAGCTCCTCTAAACAGAGTGTTTAGTTTCTGCAACATACACCCAGAAAAGTAAAAATCTATAGATTTCTAGACTACCATAGATGTGAGTACCTTACTTTATGTTAATGGCCTGTCTGCTTCAGCGCGTAGCTTCCATAATCATCGTAGAGCTGAACGGGTGCTCTGTACACTAGGAATTTCTGAAAGCAGCGAGCTAGCACTCAGCTTACCGTGGAAGTTGGAATAATCTGCCCTTACAAAGAACTAATGTTGCAATGATAAGACTAGCTAGGAGCTGAACCCAAGATAACACAGATAGAGCTAAATCCATTGTTTTGACTGAGTCATACAGAATATATTGTGGTATAAATTTGTCGTGACCTTGATTTACAATATATCCTAAGGGGCGGGGCGGGGGGGGGGGGGTTTGGACTTCTAGAGTAAAGTGCATAGAAAATATGTTGAAAAATTTCAGCTGGAAAATATATGACAAACTTTACAAAATAATAGCAATCCAGGTGGACAAAACTTCAGGCAACAGAAATGTTAGTGCTTGACATGAAACTTTACACTTTATAGAAATGCTGTCTTCTTGGCCATTATCTCGATACTGATTAGTTGTGAAATCTTTATTTAGATTCATGACTTAAGCTAGTGCAGTTACTACCTTGCAATTGAATACAAGAGAGAATTCTCAATGTGTTCATTTCTTTGCCTTCTAGATGAAATCAGTCAGAAATCAGCTCCTGCTCTATTTAATCTGCCCTATCGATTGGTGTTTGCTGTTGCTTCAGAAGATTCTGTGCTTTTTTATGATACTGAGCAGTCCTTCCCTTTTGGTTATGTTTCTAACATACATTATCACACCCTGAGTGACATTTCATGGTAGGTAATTGTTATATTGTTAGGATTTGTTGTGATGGAAATGTCTTTTTTACATGTTGAAGTTCTGCACGCCTTGTGTCTTGCTTTATTTTTATGTTTCGTTTATGACACACATGTGGTCACTGTCATTGCAGTGTCTGAACAGCAAGCCACTTCTTTTTTGCCTTGTAAACTGGAGCATTACAGTTCTCTAGTTTGTTAGGAAACAAGGTGCAGGCACAGCGAGAACAAGCAGATGAAAGTTTTTATGAAGGATAATGTGTTGGGTGCCCATGGAAAGTACTTGCTGATCAGGCAGCGTAACTAGTAATAATGAAGTTATTCGGAGGTTTTGAAAGTCATCTCTCCGAGTTCAGGTGTCTGTATCCTAGCCAAATTCTGCTTTATCTGCACAATTCTGCTTAGTGATTCTTTATGTATGGGATGAAGTAGTTTATCTGACTTGACGTGGGGAGTCAGAACTAGAGCTGCAAATTGAACCCAAGTCAGGATACACCGCTCTGCTGGACAAGGCTTCTTCTCTCATGCCTTTCTAGACAGTATACCTATGTATACTGAGGACCACAGGGAGGCCTCTTTCAGAAGTAAGAATTGATGTTCAGACACTGTGAAAACCATTGTGTGCCAGAAGTAGGGAAGAGATAGAAAACCAGGTAGTTTTAATCAGTGGTAGACATTACTTGGTGAAATGAGCACAGGGGGCCCATTCAGGTAATCACCATGGTGATCCTGAGCATTGCCCCTGTGTAGCACAAGGAGCACAGCTAAAGAGCTTGAACTGCTCTGCTGGTCTGAGTGAGGGGAGTTCAGCAATATTTCAGAAACTGTGGCTGAAGATTGGCGTACCTGCAATTGTAACATCATTTGTACCAGCCCAAGTGCATGCAGGTGCTGGCAGCAGCATATTACAGGTGATCACAGACAACACCAGAGAGATTAAATCAGATGTGAAGGCCAGAATTGAAGATCTTTTGTTCATTTAGATTGGATGTCTTTCACTTGACTGGAGTTTTATTTAAATGTGTATGTGTATGTATAGGAAAGGGAGGAGGAAAAGACAGGTACAGCATATGTTATAGATGAGGGGGTGAGGGCTGAAGAAAAGTTCTGATTTTTCCTCTTAATGGAAAAAAAAAAAACCACAAATCACAAATAGGTCCAGCGATGGAGCCTTTCTTGCTATTTCCTCCACGGATGGATACTGTTCATTTGTTACCTTTGAGAAGGATGAACTGGGAATACCACTGAAGGAGAAGCCACAGATAAATGTCAGGACTTCTGGTGCAACAGAGAAGAAAGTGAAGAAGAGTCAGTCACAGAAAATCGTTTCTCCAGGCTCTAGGCTGACAGAGGGGACTCCTCCCAGCAGGGCCACTGATCCCAGCACTCCCACGCTCCAAGCTAGAACACCCACAGCTGCCGGTAAGGATTTGCCTTCCACACCTGTTGGCATAAAAAATGTTCCAGTCTCATCCTCAGATGAGAGGAAAAGCAGCCAGCCAGCCAGCCAGAGCACTAAAGTAAACCAGCCCAGAAGGATTACTCTCAACACTTTACAAGCATGGAGCAAGACGCCAAGGTGAGATTTATACTGCCATTTCCAGTCATAAACACGAAGGCCAAGACAAGCTGTGCTTACGCTACATTTAAAGGGTTGGGGTTTAGACATAAATTCCCAGCCCTGTGTCTTGGTGGTAGCTGACTTGACATGGAACTTTTTGTTCCAGTTGTACTACAACTGAAAGGTCAAAATGTCTCCTGAATCCTAAATGTACACCTTTATATTTGTCTGAAACGTGAGGCAGTAGCAAAGTTAACCTGACCATTACACCTTGTCCATATGGCAGCAAGAGGTGTCTGTCATTGGGTCCCATTTTCTGTACAAAGATGGTACCTGAAGCCTTCAGCTGACAAGAGCTATTTAAAGACTCTTCTGACAAGAAATATTTTAAGAAGTAAAGGGTGCAAGTCTAGACAGGCCCTCAGTGTGCACAGTCATGGGTGTGGGACTTAACACACTGGTTGAGGTTATTTCCTAAGGTGAAGATCTAGGTCTTTAGAAATTGCGTGTTATCCATGTATTGATTGTCAAACAGCCTGGCATATAAGGCCTTGAGCTGGTGTACAACAGTAAACAGACAACCATGCAGTTAGAGATCTAGACCTTGTCAGCAAAACAAGGCTATTTTATAATTAAAGGAGATTATTATAACTTCTCATAGGAAAGTTTTAATTAGTAGGTGGCTAGGGAGGAAGTGATGAATGAGAAAGCAGGATAGTGGGTTTTGTCACCAACTGCAAAGAAAAATCTTGGAGATGATGGCTTTCTACACACCAGTGTTCATCTGTACTGGAACTAACAAAGTCAAAGGGTTGTGGGTAGTTGAAAGTGACTTTTGCCTGGCAGGTGAGGTGACTGATGGAGCTAATTAATCTTTTTATTTTTGAGAGAGAGAAACTACATTTAATCATATCAACAGATTATTCCGTGAGTGTCAACTTGTAGTAGCATGCGTGGTACTACTTGTAAGACTTTTTTCTTTTTTCTTTTTTTTTTTTTAATGGTTCAATCCTCTGCTGCTTTTGTGCTTAATTTTTAAGTGCCACCCAGAAGAAATTTAGTAGATGAAAATAGATTTACAGTAATTGTTAGTGGACCTCAGTGGGCAAAAGAATTCCTTAGAGTTTTATGAATCTAAAGTGTTAACATGGACAGTGCTAGGGAATAGTAAGCTCTTCCAGTGGAACTGGAAGCCTTACCAGGTGCCAAGAAAGAGATTAAAATCCTTGCCTTTGCAGCCAGTCTTAATTTTAAAATTGACCAGATACTGTGCTCTGAAGGTGAATATCAAGCACTGTGCCACATATAACATACGCAAAAGTACTTTTTAGTGGAAAAGATCACTAGTGGTATTTAAAGTACTTCTAAAAAATACTCTATTTGATATATAATAAGAATTAAAAAAATACATCGTAAAAATATATCTGAACTACACTTAAATTTAACTGACTCTATCTGAAGTAAATCTTTAAATAAAGTATTTCTGGAAACGATGACTTTAAAGCAATTGAACTGTTTCTGGTCTTTTAAAGGAGAGTAAATTTGATTCCACTGAAGCCAGATACGCCAACCTCTGCATATACAGATACAGTTCCTGTACCTTCTTCCTCAGAACAGGAACACGGTAAGCTTTTGTGGCTATTAATATCGAGTGAAGTCTTTTGCCAATCAGTTCTTTCCATGATAGACTTCTGTTACAAGCTATAAGCTTACAGCGCATGTACAGTCAAGCACAAACCTCAACCTAGTTGCAGATTCTAAAGCTTCTTCATTGTCTTGGTGTGTGTGAAAGGTGCTTTTGACGATATGAAATGTGTTCTCACTGCGGCTGCTCTTGGCAGCTGCTTATGTGACAGTACGTCACTACGGTTTCTATAGTAATGGGCGCATTAGCTGACGCTGAAACCAAGAAGAGTAAATTCATTTGGATGTTATGTCCTACAGGTGAGTTTTAAAGATCCTTGTCTTTCAGCACATCATTGTTTCAGATGCTGGACTCTCAAACAAGGGTTGGGTTTTTTTAGGGAGATTTTTTTTAAGAGTGCTGAATTGTTTGTGAATTCAGCAAAGCAATTTACTTTCTTAATCTGGATTTACTTAGCTTAAATGATTTTCCTATCTGCCTGTTTCAGAGAGGCCATTACCATCTGACGACAGTCTTCAAAATCCTCCAGCATCAAAACGTCCTAGAACTGAGGAAATGTCTCTTTCTACATTTGCTGAAGATCAAATCAGCTGCGATTCAAACAAATAAAGGCTAAGCCTTTAGCAGACGCTTCACAGTCTGAAGGTGATGCACTCTCAGATATGGCTGCATTTCTTTTTGCAAATGTTAAAGCCTCAATTCCTGATTTAAGTACCATAGGCATATTTAGTGCATATTTATATGCATAGTGCTGTGAAGAAAGAAGCTGGCAGTAGAAGACACAGGTTTAAGGAATGTAACTTGCAGAAGAGGAGATAGTTGGGAAGTGATTTCTAAGTGCATTTCCACTTGAAGACAGCATTCTTCAAGAAATGCCACAGCTTAAGGAAATCGGGGAAATCTGAGTATCGAAAAGCTGTACAGTAACCTAAGAGTCTCCATCAAAGTCCCTCAGTTGATGTTCGTAAAGTTTGTCTTCCAGCAGCCTACCTGGCAATAGAATAGAACTTCTAAGGACTTAAACCACATCAAATCATTATGATTAAGACCCCCAAAAAAAAAGTTTCATTCAAGGATCTTCGCTTATATGTTTAGCAATGTGCAAAATAATTCATCCCTTCCAGTAGATGTGGAATGGAAGCTGATGTTCACATGCTCTGAATGCAGCAGCGTACAATGACTGATATGATCGAAACAGAAATTAGAACTTGTAACTGCAAGAAACAAGAAAGCGAAAGGAAGAAACCCTCTGAAGAAACTTCTTAATTATTCACTTTATGTATTTAAAAAAAAAATGCAGACATGAGATTTTCCTGAGGCAGCAGGGTTTGGGCGTATGCATTAGGGATTTCCTCCTTTTAATTTTTCCAAATCGTAAATACCCGAGCCAATAAAATATCATATAAATCCAATGTATACTAAACTTCTAAAAGTTCATTTCTTTTTAGCATTGAATACTTGCTATATAATTGAATTAAGACATGCAGGTTGAAAATAATGAGACCCAAATATTTGAAAAATCGCTACACTGTTTTCTGTGGTGTGCAGACTTAACCTTCAGAAGAAGAATGCCTAGCCACGGTATTCTGAACTTGTCCACCTTTTTCTTTAACATCACGTATTTGTTTCTAAAAAGTAAGCTGATTCTTAAAATGTGAATAGTCATTCTAGCTGATAATAGAATGTAAAAGTTTTAAACAGAATTTTATCTGACGATTTAGCCTATTTGTGTCTCATTTGAAGTTCTGCAACATGCAGGAGGGGAAAGCTGCAATTCAAATTAAAGCTCTCTGACTTTCATTCTTCCCTGGATTTGGTTGGTTTTGAGGTGTGTAATTTACTTAGTATTTGTTTTCTGTCAGTTTCTAAGAAAGTGGACTAATACTTAAAAAAAGCAGGAATACAAATGTTTCAGAAGTGATTCATAAAAATATCGTAAGGAAGAAGTATTAAAAAATACCTATGTCAGTGTTTCAAGCAAATGAAGTACATTGTCTACAGATCAATTTCAACAGAAATTAATAAGCAGAGTGTTGTAGAAAACGAACTGTATCTTTGCTTTCAACCACTGAGATGAGAATGGAGCTTCATTAGACTTACCCAGACCTGGGTTTTCTTCTGCTGAGGAATACAAAGACTTGGAATTACCAAGGAAAGACACATCTAAAACTGGTTTTCCCCAAAAAGTTTATAGAGATATTCAAAGATTGTAGAGCTATCTGAATTGATAGCTAAAGCAGATATTTGTAACTAACATGCATTGCTGGACTTCCTGGTTTATGTTTTGTCCAGTTTGAGTTATAACAATACTGGTATTTTGCCTTTCTGTGAGACAGTGACCCACTTAGTACAGTACTGCAGTGTTTTGTGCATTGCAAAGGATCCTTTGAATTTAAACTTGCACTTCTAAATACTAATTGCAAAGCCATCCTGATAGGTATTTTTAAATATATCTTTTTGTTTTTTTTAAACACTGTATTTCAATGTAAACTACTCTTTCTGTTGAAAACTAGTAAGCTAGGTATATTATTTTAGTGTTACTGGCATACCTGGTCTCTGTGGTCTTCAGGTGCAATTAATTGCCAGCGTATTCATCTGTATTTCATACCATAACTATTCAGGTGACATCCACATTTGTTTATATGGTTGCTTGGATTATTTTTGCTCTGCCTTGCAATCTAATTGGAGCTGTAAGCTTAATGTGGCTTTCCCTGCTTCCATCTGGAGATTATTTCCATGCATGGTATCTGCCAGAATGCTCTGCCTGGTATTTCATCTTCCCTAATAGGATTTTTTCTCTCCTTTAGTTCTAGTTGTCTCTTGCCACTATGATTTCTTACTTCTCTGTTTATTCTGTTACGTACTACTTTGTTGTCAAATTTATATGGCACTAGGTTTTTAAACTTTTTCTATAAATGGATGCCATCATTCATATAGTAAATTACTGTCTTTAACACTGTGACAGTCAGAACTGTAGGTTCCTGTTTTTTGAGATCCCTGTTGCAGTCTCCAGGGGGCCATCCCCACATAACATTGATACTTACGACATTGAAAACTACTCTCACACTGTTTATAGAAAGCAGGTTCATGTTTTGTTCGCAGTCATGCACTAGACTCTGCTTCAAGATGGCACATGCCCGGTGCTATTTCTATTTTTTCTTTACTGTTTTGTAAGGCGATGTATTGCATAGACATAATTCTTTCAAGGGTGCTCTTTAGTCCAGGTTTGACTTAAATGTTAATTTTTAATTGGCCAGCTGAAGTGTTCATACTTCAAATAGACCCTGAGTTCGTATTTCAGCTGTGAACGTGGTGTAGGTGTCATCTTCTGAGGTCACGTTTTGCTCAGTGCCTTCTGCAAGGATCTTATCCACTCTAAGGACTCTCATCCTGCTTGTACTATCTTGATGAGATAGCATTATGGAAAAATGCCCTATTTACATCTTTCAACCCTGCCGCAATAAGAAGAGGGAGCTGAACTCATGGAAGTAACTTCTGTAAGAGGCAGCAAGTTGCTGTTAAACTCGGGGAATCATGGAACTCTTCATTTGAGGTGTCCAAGCCCTGAGCCCATCAACACATTTGGTACCAGTGTATGTCAGTGTTCCACTGGTCAGTCCCCTGAAAAGCCAAAAAAGAGCACAGTCGCACATAGTCGTTTCCCCAGGCTCTAGGCTGACAGAGGGGACTGCTCATGCAGGGAGGTCGGACCAGATGACCTCCAGAGGTCCCGTCCAACCTCACCCATTCTGTGATTCTGTGAATGCTGCCGTTTCCAGTTTGGCATGGTTTGAATGAGCAAGTGATTGAACACTTAAGATGGAGAAGTTACCAGTCACGGGCAGTCACTGAGAGACGTGGTCTTCACGTGCCACATCGTCCCATCTTCCGCAGAATCACATGGATTTTGCATAGGTGCACAAAACATAATGAAAGGTGGGGAGTGAATACATCCACTATGGCTACTGCACAGATAAAGTCTTCTGTGTTGTCTGATAGCGTATATATCTATGTGGACTATATATCTCGGAGAGCTGAAGTTACAGGCACGTGATCCTTTCCCTTTTTCAGATTGGTTTTCTTGCATGTCTTATGTGTACTTAGTTCTCTATCTTGATAGTAGATTTTTTTTAAAAGGTCATCTTTATGTCCCAGTTCCTCATACTTTTATTTAAATATATGCGTCTGTATGTATGTGTAATTGTTTTTCCATCTCGGAAGAACGGTTTGTTAACTTAAACTGTGTGCCTTTTTTCGTAAGTTCGGTGAAGAGCTGAAGAAGCCCTGGCTGCAGCAGCACAAACCGTGAGGCGTCTGTGTAAAAACAAAGTGCAGAGCGACCGCTGGATGTCACTCTTCTAACAGCATTCCTCCTCCCCGGGGCTATGGGGAAAAAATAGCAGGAAGGAGCAAGAAAACACAGTTTTCTTTTTAAAAAGTTGTAGGTTAATCTATACAGTGAATCACCAAATAAATTGTTTTTGTTGTTTCTACAAGTTTCTTTCTAAGAAGATGGGGTTTGTTTTCATATGAATGACATTTTATAATTGGCTAAGGAAAGTAAGTCCATACCATGCTGGCCTGTCTCTGTTGGGAGATGTAAAATGATAAACCTGAACTTTCCAAGAATGTCTTAAGTGTCATTTCTGTTGAAAAGCTCTTTGAAGGCGGAAGAGGAGGAAGCTGGAAGGCATGTAGACCATCTGGTTAGCGTACACTCCAGCTTCAGCCAGCTTTCGATTGTCTTGCCGTGAGTTCCAAGTTGTGATACACAGGTTGTTACAGGTACACAAAGTATTTCAACATCCAGGAACTGCTGCTGGATTTACAGCTCTGGGTGGGAGCTGGCAAAAAAGAAGAGAAAAATGTTTGCGTGCCCCACCCATAAGTCAAAAAAACAGTTAATCATCTATGTCCATGTAACAATGCCATCTTATACGTCCAAATCTGTTTTAAAAGGTTGCACTGCCATGTTGTCCTCCAGGCCATTAAAAGGAAATTTAAAAAGATGAGTGCAGAGTCACAGCAAGGTGCTGGTGTCTAGAAGAGAGTGGCCATGGAGGGTGACAAGTGTAAGGGCAATATGCAAGCAACCCTCATGTGTGAAGTGTGTTCTGTGTGCAAGAACAAAAAGATGAACAACTCCTTAGTCGTGTGTCTTTTTTTTGTTTTTTTTATTCCTGTCTAGAAAGACACTTCTGGCTGCTTCTGCCATGTGTTGGGCTAGTGCTGCCCAATGATGGCTTTTCCATTGATGAGTCGTTGCTAGTTAAGATCATGAGGGTCTCTTGCTCCTCAACAAAAACATGTGTGGACTTACTACCTTAAAAACCGAATACTGCTGTGAGCCACTGAATTAGTGAGGCCTTGTTTCACATGGATTTGTAGCTAATTGCACTAGGGGTTTCAAATAGATTTTCTAACTTTTTAGATGGAGGATTCACAACTATCTTGCTCCTGGAAAGACTTTCTGGTGTGTAATAATGGTTCATTTTTTGGCAGCTAGACATCATGCTCCTGTGCTATTGATGTTAGTTTCAATTTTTCTTATATCCAGTTACCTATATTAATATATCTTGTAATTACTTAACTACTGCCTTTTTGTCAAAATTTGGTTGGTATTTGCCTATGGATTCAAAACAGAATCTGTATTGTGTATGCACATTCTCTATGTTTACATAAACTTCCTTTCTTATAAAGGAAAACAGGCTTACCAAGTAAATATATTGTATGTGTGTTTTCTGCTATAGCAGTTGCAGGATTATGAAGAAGAGGCAGACTGGAGTTACGTGATAACAGGATTTGCTATATGAAACCTACCTAGGTTTCACACTGCTCTTCTCTTCATGCTAATATAAACGATTTTTCTGTTGCAGCTCAAAGGCTCTAGATCATTGCTACATGGTAATAGCAAATTTCCTTGTGGAATTTATGTAGACAAATCAGTATTACAAGCACATGTGAAACTGGAGAGAGGTCATTCCCAAACATACCATAGAAAGGGCAGATTTTCAGAAGCACTTTGGGCTCATGGGGGGTTGGATGAGATGATCTTTAAAGATCCCTCCCAACCCAAACCGTTCTAGGATTCTTTGATAAGTAGAGGCTGCGGACTGATGTGTTGAGCAGTACTGTTTTGTCAGTATCTAAAAGCTCCTACAAACAAAGTACAGCTTTTTAATTTGAAGAATTGCATGGAAACGGTAGTTATTTTACCAGTCTACTTCTAACTCGCCTCATAGATCAATGAGTATCTCTCACAAACAGAATCTCCCTTCTGCTTCTGATCCTATAGCGATTTTTGCGAACATACAAGTATGCCTGGGCAAATGTAGGAGATGTGCTGTTTCAAATCTTGTTTGACAGACAAGGAACACCATCGAGTACCTTCTCCAAACTTTAAGCTCCTGTTTGGATGAAGTGGAAATACCCACAAGGCATTGAGGCTACCAGCTGGACTCATCCCTCTGCATTTCCCTGGGATGGGGACAAAGCTCTTAGAACAACAGGCAAAAAAGACCTTTGTAGCAGCCCCAGATCTGTAAGTGCTCCCTATGCACTCGGAGTCCCGAAAGGAAATCATGGTCAGGCAGATGTGAGACGATGCTCCTGCCCAGTGGTACCTCCCAATTTTCTCTTTGCCAGGTGAGAGGTGGGAAGGGGCCTTAGCTGTTGAAAAGGAGGAGGAGAGCGTAGGTAGAAATAGAGATGGCTGGGAGAGGAAAAGTCACCAGTGTGGATTAACTTTTAAAGATGGGATGTGGAGAGAGATTTGACAGTTGGTAACTAAAGGAGAAGAAACTGGCATTTGGGAAAAAGAAGTGGATGGGAAGCCGAGATTGCAGAAAGCCTGATCAGTGGTAGGTGGCAGGGAGGGAGTTCGGTATTGTTGGGAGTTCCTCTGCAGGACTCTCAGCCCGGTGATGAATGTTCTTACCCAAGAGCACCTAGTTTTCCAGGTTGGGTTATAGTTGTATTATTGCTTTCACACACACACCCCCCAGAATGGGAAGGCTCTTTTCTTGCCACAAAACTCTTAGTTTTGCAGTCTCCTGCCAGCAGGTGATAACATTCCCCAAAACTAAGCAGAAACTCACCTCTACTCCAGACTTATGTCTACTTAAAGACATTTCTCATAATCTTTATAGCTTTTTTTCCCCCTGCTCCTAAAAAGTGATTATTTTTGGTTCCTTTCCACCTAGTGAAGAAGAAAACTTGAGAATAGGCTTCTACAGCAAAGAGTTCTTTCAGGAGGAAAATACAAAAGGCTGACTTCAATCAAGAGGTCTCCTCCGTGCTGCCAGCTGTGAAACAGAGCACAGCCTTTCCTATTCCACTCAGCAGCAGTGTGTCAGGCAAGTCTGAAGGTTTTTTCCGGCAGGAGCTGGCACTGTAGACTCTCCAAGCAATTGACCTTTGATTAGCCAGCGTCCTGGCTTGAGGTGACACATACCCCCAGGTTGCAGGAGCATGAAAGACTTGCTGCACACACAACAAGCAGAACCTCTGGCTGTGGTTCACAAGCGGGAGCTGTGAGAGCAACAAGCTAAAGGTTCTAGCCATCTGATCGGAGAGACTGACGTGAATTTTGGTACTGAGAACAGTCTACCAGGCAAAGACCGTTCAAGGTGCAAGACAGTACTACATTCACCAGGTACTTTTGCCCGCTTGCTGCCTTGTTCCAGACAAGCCTGCCCAGGAGATCTCTCAGCCCTTCCTTGGCAGCACTTACAGTGCCAATAAGCTCTGAAGCAAAATCCCCACATTTGGTACCAATTATCATTCTCCCTGACTAGCCCAGAGCCCCACACAGCAGGTCTGTTCTTCCTCACGTGCGGGGTTTTGGGGCGTTGCCATTTTCTCAGTGCTGTTTCTTCAGGGAGCCGGCAGAGCTGCTTGTTGCAGAGAGAGGGCTTGTATGTGCTCAGGCTGCCCTGACCTGGCTGCTCAGGCCTTTACCGCGTGGCCTTTTCTCTGCCACCGCACTTTCTGCTCTCCTTCCTCCCTCTTCCGTGCATGAGAAGGTCTTCCATGAGGTCTAAGGATCTTTCTGTGATCCCTCGAGCCTGCCGTCGGCATGGCGTGCCCCTGCCTGCCCTGCTGCCTGTGTGCTCCGGTGCCCGGGCTGCAGGTGCTCAAACACCAGCAGAAGGGCTGGAATGTGCAAACGGGGAGCAGTTAAGTTTTTCCCCTGCCGGTTCCCTTTCATGTCTGCCAAACCAGCGTATGCTGCTGTTTTTCTTGAGCCTGACAGCCACTTTCAGCCAAGTGATATTGCTGAGAATCCGGCTGCTTATTCCCCCAACTGAAAGCCCCAGAAAGCCATGGCGGTGAGGCCTCTTGGCCTGCAACCCGAGAGGGTTTGCCTCTTAGAGCATGAATAATTAAAAAGGTTCACAGATTTCTTTCTGTCTGGAAACTGGTCATAAATTGGGGCTTGTCCAGAGACTGTGAAAACCTGATCCTGGTGCTCTTGAAAGGGGAAGAACCTGTTTTTGTCTTTTAACAGGGGAGCTGTTAGTATCTTTTCTGGATTGGTGTTTGTCTTAAATCCCCAAAGTCTGCGTGTTTGGAGTTTCTTTGTGCTCCAAGTATTTAAAACTGGTTGTCTGCAGCGATGTTGGGTTCATTCTATGCATCAAGTACAGATACGCATGTATACATACTGTTGCCTATATGGATGTCCTTCTTCAATATTTTCCATTTAAAATGTTTTTCTTGCTATGAGTTACATTAACCAGGAAAGCTTAATTTTGAAGGGCCTTACTCCTCTGACATTCTTCCTTCGCATGATGTGATTCTTAGGCACAACAACGATGATGATAAATGATGTCAGGTTTTGTCTCAGTATAAACTTCTGTGTATTGAGCTCACAAAAGTAAATAAATAAGCTGGGCAAGCATTTTTGTTTTGATTTCAACAAAGCTGAAATAAGAAATTCTTAAATGTTGTTTGCTGAGGGAAATAGAAATAGGCCAGATTGAAATGGGAATGGCTATGGCTATCTGTGATCTTAGCCTGTTCAATTAAACTAGTTTAAAATGGTACTTCAAGCTAAATTACTGAGTGCTGCCTCCTGCATACCAGGAGCTGCAGGAGCCTGGTGGATGTTTTTGTTTTCCCTTTTCCTGGCACCAGTGGGGTTGCACCAGCTGGATATACTTACAAATAAATAGCGGGGCAGGAAAAAAGGTATGGCTTTACTCTGCAAGTAGAGGAGAGATAATATGTTGGCTGTGTGCTGCAGAATTCTAAAGCTGAGCTTTGACCCCATGAAAATGCTGCATCTCTGCTGTGTGATCGATTATTACAAGAAGGCAATGTCTGGAGCCAGCAACGAGCTAAATCAGTGTTTCTTGCTTGCATATGCAGTAATAACGCAGAACAGTCTTTGCTGCAATATTTTGTCTAGATGCAATGTGTGTAATTTAGAGCAGACTGTACAGTCACAGAGATGAGTTATTGGTCATGGCAATGTATCTCTTGGAATGGTGAACCCTCGCTAGTGGGAAAGTGTGTATAAAGCAATTGCGCTTTGTGCCTAGATAGTGTTCTGCAACCAAGAAAATTGGAGCACCTTGCAAACGCCTGGTATGTATTAGTTGCCGGAGTAGGTGCTGGTAGTAAATGCACTGTTGTTTCTGTTTCACTCGCTGGTTTCCCAGAAATAGGGAAGCAGTTTTCAAAATGGTATTGGGAGTTTGCAACAACCTAGGAGTATCGTCAAGTGTATTCATGTTTTCTATTTCTACATTTGCAAATCTAAGTCATGTTGTTTATATTAAGTCCTGCCAGGAGCTGAGAGATCTTATAATGTGGCAGGATTTGACCTCATTTTTGGTAGATGTAATATAAAGAATTTTATTTTTGTAACTAGCTAACAAAGCAAAGTCCAACTCTTCTGACGTAGGCTGTGGTAGTTCCTTTCCCGGTACATTTTTTAGTCAGCGTAGAAGAGCTTGTTGTGATACTGCAGAGACTGGAGTGGGAGAGGTGCGAGAGACAGAATATAATAAAATTACTGAAAATAACATTATTATAGCAATAAGATAAAGTAATTCAGGAGTTTGAACATCAAGATTTTACTTACAAGCCATTTCAATTATGAAAGGCATCTAAACTGACTACTTGTCCTTTTTTCTTCCTTCTTGCTTTCTGCAGTAAGAGGTGATTTTCACTTACATAGTTTCTGGTTGGATAACTCAAGATTAATTTTGGAGTGAATTTTTAAATATGAACTATAAATCCATGAGGATAAGAGTCACAGTGGAAAGGGCAATATAACCTTATCTATTGTATGTACATTCTTGCTATATAAATCATTACTGTAACAAAGGGATAATTATATTCTATAACAGTGACAAACAACTTCAAATATTGCCTCTTAGTTTTAACAGCAGAACTCAGATGCAGTCCGCTTTCTGGTGCTTAATAAATTCAGGAGCATGCCTGAGCATTTACTCAAAGTAGCCACATGATGGCAATATTGCTAATATTTAACTTTATTAATTTAACCGACTTGCTAGCTCTGGTTTTGATTCAGAATCAGGTATGTAATTCTACTAGAATACTGAAGTTCTCTGGTTTTTAGAGGAAATCTTTCCTTCATCCTTTGACTTTATATATATATGATACCTGTTGTATATATGGCCCATGTTTGCATCCCTGGCTTCAGGGAAAAAAAGTGATCAGTGACGCTGCTCGATCTGTGACACCACTTAGTCATAAATGTGCCGTACCGTGCCTGTGGGTGATGCTGAGGCCTTGGAAGCATGCGTTAGCCGGACAATGGGAGAGTAACAAAGAGAAGAAAGGAAGTGTGAAAAAAAGATGTTTTCTCTGTAACTGAGGACACAGGATTTTTTAGAGTCCATCATTTCTGATAAGCCCCGTGGAGCAATTACTTTACGAATTGTGTCACAAAGGTGTTTTCGTTCCCTGCACTAAAGAACGTGCAAAGCTCGGTACGTACCCCCTACGCTGCCTGGCTGGGGGAGACCTCTGGAACCCCGCATACCCCACTGCAGGGTCAGGGCCTGCTTCAGACCGTCCACCGAATGACTGCCAAACACAAGTGCCTTTAGAGTCCCCAGCATGAATGAGGGCAATGTGGAAAGGCTTATGGCAGAGGCTTCAGAGGAGGATTGGGAAAAAAAGCAAAAGACACCTGTGGCCCGGGAAAGAGATGTTCTTGTGTGAATGGAGACATGTCCGAGAGCGCCTACCGGCACAAAGAGCTGGTTACTGAAGAAAGGGGGATAGAGAAAGGCACGCTGAGCCAGTAGTGGTAACAGCGTGGTGACAACAGCAGGGATACGTGGAGGTAAACTTGGTTCTGCCTGGAAAACCATGACACTGAAATCAAACCGCTTTATGAGGCACTCTGTGGGTCTCAGCTCAACACAGGCAGGTTTTTTACAGGCAGGAGGAGAAAATGCTACTTTCCCCTTTTTTTCTTTTTTTTTTTTTCTTTTTTTTCTTTTTTCCGTTTTATGAGCTGCAGTGGAACCTGTAAAAGGGATTGTCCCTAGCGAGAACCAAGCAATTTCTGAAATGGTACAGCTATAAAACAGGAGAACGGGATCTGGCACCAGTGAAGGAGCTCAGCCGAGTTTAAGCAAGATCTTCATTAAAGTCCTTAGATTCTTGATGTGATAAATATGGGTGAGTTTTGGTGGAGACTGGAGGAAAAATGTGTTCTTTTAGCCAAAGTAACTATCATCTTGACAAACATTTTGCTGGATTGTTATTTGAATGAATATTTAATGTAAAACATGCAACCTGCTCTAATAAGAGCACATTCATAATTTCTAGCATGCTCGTCCTGTCCAAAATTCACTTGGCTTTGCTCTGGGTAAGGGATACCTTAAGAAGGAAATGTTGGACTGCAGCTACACTTGGCTGAAGCACACAGTACAACATGAACAGCTGTGGAAGCCAGATTTACTGCAATAAGTGAGGCTGCTAAAGTCCTGACATTACTTTGATTTTTTTTTTTAATGAAAAAGTCCAATATAGAGTTTATGACTTTTCATACAGTTATTTATTTTAGGAATAAGAGATCTGCCAAACACAGCAGGTAGTTAATACCCAATTCAGACTGCATTTAAATAGGAAAGGAACTATTGGCTACATCCTTTGGGACTCTCTGGTTAACCTACAGGGAGCTGTAGGTGACTTTTTCCACATGCATTCAGGTGAAACATGAGTTGGAATTGGCTGCCATCGAGTATCTTGAAGTTCAAATCAGATGTAGCAGATAACTCAGCTCATCCTCTGCTGAAATATACTTTTCCTTTGGGCACAGAAGATAGGCCCGCTATAGATGGCATCAAGCTTGGATATAGAGTCAATCCCTGCCTCTGTCCCAGGCATAGGGTGTCTTTGTTACTCCTTCTCAGAAATAAGTGTCATTGTACTCTGCCACCGCCTGGCGTCTGAGCTGCGCGCGGGTGCTTGGTGTGAACTGCAGCCTTGGAGCGTAGCTCTCCGTGAGTACCCCACGCCAGGCAGCAGTTGTCTGTGCTCAGCTCCAGAGGCCCTGTGTTTGGCCCCGGCTCTTGACAGTCAGCTCTGGCGTCTCAGGCTGATTTGGGGGATTACAGGGTTCAGTCACAAACCTGCGTCATCCTGCACCGCGAGGGGCTGGGGATGGGTGTCACTGGTTAGTGCTGAGCAGGCTGGTCACTTTTTAAAACCTCTCTAGTGAACTTGCTGGCGTTCATCTAACTCTGCCCTTTGCTCAGTACTCATCATAAAAAAGCAGGGATAACAATCCTTGCATCCCGTCCTGAGGGTGCTCTGAAGCTAAATCCATCAGTGCTTGTGAGAGTGCCAGTGATGCGGGCCCCAAAAATATCCCTGTAGATACCACAGGACAGGATAATACCCTCCATGCTCCAAGTATCTCACAGGATCTCCGGGGAGTAATGAGTTAAATGCTGACAGTGCAGACATTGTGTACAAATGTAGCAGCCATTAGGCATTTATTGATATAATGCCATAGATATCAGGGCTTAGATGCTAAACCTCTTGTTGGGTAGGACACTGGAGCTATTTGCTACTGATGTGACAACCCATTCAACAGGGCTGCTTAGGAGTTTTTCTACTCTAAGATCACTGTTCAGTTCTTATCACAGGAGCCCATTACTTCGTTTCTACTCTGTTGGACCCAGTCAGCAAGATTTTTAATTCCTTGTCTATCCATTATAATAGTAGTTCTAACTGTCAGAGAGATGGGCTGAACAAGTTTGGCAAAGTATTAGGTCCCTTGATGCACAGAAGTGTTTCAAAGCCCCCACACAAATCCAGATATGAGGGTGTGGTAACAGCAAAGTTAAGACACGTTAATATCAAGAAGTTTAAACTGTGTTCTGTATTTTGCAGATCTTTCTTTATAAAGAGAGAGTGCACTACCCATGGTATAAAAAAATTATTATTATTAACTTGGCCATCTTTGATGTCTTGAACAATCAGAAGAGGGGATATTTGTAAAAAGCACGTAAGAAACTTTTTATCCAGGCTTCCTTCAGAAACGTCCTATCTGCTTATGCTGAGTTTTGTTCTTAAAGAGAAGCTACAATCTGTCCAGTTCACTCTTCAGCAACTGAATTAAATCTTCAACTGGTCACTGCTAGTTTGCACTCTTTTAAAATGCAGCACTGATTAATGTATAATTTTTTGAATCACGTTTTCTGCCCAAAAGCACCCTCAGTATCTGACTTGAAATGTTGCTTCTTTCAAGCTTCTTTTTACCCAACCGGTACTGCAAAATTCTTGCCTGCTGTTGACAGCAGGAAAAGGAAAGTTACAGTGTTTAGCATGTGGGTGTAGAATTGGTGGTTCATTGGTGAGGAATAAATATCAATTCACAAAAACCAATAATTCCATAAGTTTTTGTCTTTAAAGACTTTATTATCTAGTTACTGATGCAGTAACAATAATGAACCATTGCATGGGAAGATGAGTACAAATTATCTAGGGAATGGAAGAATCAAGATACAGAATGAAGGTGGAGCTTCATAGGATATTTTTCTTGGAATTATCTGTTGTTCAATATTTTAAAATGCAGTAGCAACTTCCTGCAAGCATGGAGTCAACCACATGATTTCATCTAGGTTCATACATTTTCAACATCTACAATATGATATATGGGTCTCAACCATAAATAAAGGAATAAACACTAGTATTAATCCTGGTGATGTCTGATTGTTAAAGATGGATCAAATATAATAATAGTTAGCATGTGAAATGAGTTTGCAGCCAGAGTGTTAAAAAGCTGTACAAACAGCACAGATCTTTTTTAAATGAGCAGTTACATCCAGCCTGCCAAATCATAAAAGAATGTGCAGAGGAGCTAGAGAAGTCAGGAGGGAACCAATTGCAAAATTGACTATTTAAATCTATTTTCTTCTGCTTGTCTTTGGTGACCCATGTTTGGCATTTCCCTTGCATTACCTGATTATAAGTTTGCATGGTAAAATTAATAGGGCTTTTTTGGTGCTCTGTTTAGTAGCTAGTGATACCATCATTTAGTGTCTGAAAGATGCAGAAACCTGAGCTCCATTCTTTATCTCTGAACAGTGTGTGAGATGACCCTATAATATCTCAGAGACTCTAAAGGTTAAAATTTAGTTACTTATTTAGGCAGAGTGAGTGGTTTACTTCAGACACAGTCTAGGCATAAAGATTTGAGAAATCTGACTGTACAAAGTATAGGCTGATATTCAGTGTTTTTAATATACTTGTTACTATGAATATATCCATACCATAAGCCTCAGTCAATGCATACTCATCTTGCTTACAAAGCAGCCAACAGACCAGAGGTGGTTGGAGAATGGTTAACTATAACAACTGAACTTTGACAAACAGCTTGCTGAGATGTTGCCTGGGACTGTTTCTTTTCCCTTCCTCTCAGGAAACGATGAAGCTCACTAACGAGCAAACAAAGAACGCAGGTGGCCAAAACACTTCTTCAAAATGTCTTGCAGAAGGAATAGAGGAAACTTTAGACAGGACTGGAGAAGGAGAAGCAGACTTGCAGCAGATTGGGTCAACAGAAGTTGCTACAGGACTGGCCATGTTGAAAAAAGGCCTGAGCTGTATGCCTAGAGACCATAAAAATTCCAGGGGAAGAGAGAGCTAATGTGAAAAGTCTTGTGTCCATGAAGTGTGAGCTTCTCTAATGACCAACATTCTCCCATTTTGCCCTTTGTAACAATGAGACTTTCAGAAGATGTTCAAAGCCCATTTCTGGTTTTATGGGTCAGCTTGCTTGTGTCTGCCATGTAACTTCTGTGATGAGGCAGCAAATAAAAACCAGAAGACTCCTAACTGCTTTGAGATTCTGGGATAGGATGAGTTTAAGCTGTAGGAGGAACCTGAGATGTCATTGCCAGAGTCTGGAGGCTGGTGGTTGCACTTCGTACTCCAGTGCTTTGGGGGCGCTACTGGACACAGGATCCACATCGCAGTAATATGCTAAGAGATCCCAAGTGAGGGTCCAAGGCTGGATGCTGCCCAGGCTCCAGAGGCTGGGTGGCCTGAGAACTGCAAAGAGCTTCACCACAAGGGTAAGGTGAATGGCATTTCTGGTGGGACATCTGTCAGGTAAAGGTGCCAAGATTTATGTGTGAATGTGGATCCAGAAGCACAGTGTTTGTTATATGTTCAAGTCACTAAATTAACACTTTTGTATTACTGGGAATGGAAATACCTTTTCCTCACTCCCACTTTGCTGCTGCTGGCAACTTACGTAACTATAGCTGCAAAGTTATGATTTTCCCTCATTAGAGAGAGATTCCACAGAACTATGGGAAACGCTAACAATTGTAAAGCTGCCTCACTGAGCTGACAGTGCTCAGTGAAAGGAAAACATTTTACTAAACTGTCCCAGTTTCCGGGTTCTTCCTCTTCAACTTCCTTCCAAGAGTGAGGGGACTTAAGATGATCTAGCTTTGCATACATGATGGAACCCAAATCTGATATAACTTTATCTGATCTTTACAGTATAACTGATTCTGTAAACAAAATATTGAAATAAGGGTATTTTCATGTTCTGTTTGAAAATGCATATTAAAGATAGGAAGCTGAGAGTGTTAAAATCATAGAATCACAGCATGCTTTGGGTT
>VZTL01011817.1:0-20657 GCA_013400535.1 Scopus umbretta
ACAGAGAAAGAGGGAAGAGGAGGTGGCAGGGAACAGTACAGGCCTTTTCCGAAGAAGACAGAAAATTCACTCTTAAAATAAGCAAAGTGACCTGTGGCCTGCAGATTCCTTGGTGGTTTATGAATGACCCTGAAGTAGCTTAGTGTCAGGGAGTGACTAGAACGAGCCACACAGCAAATGCCATGGCAGCCACCAGATGAGCGAGCTGATCCATTGCAAAGGGTAGTTTTCATTAATTCTCACTCTAAAATGAAATAAAAAGAAAAGTAATGCATTTAGTGTCCAATACATCTGGGCCACAGCTTGAGGTAAAATGCTCTCTTATCACCTACTGAGCAAAAGTGAAAAGCCTTATCAGTGTTGCATTTTGAAGACATTTAGATGAACAGTTGCTATGAGACTGCACAGATGGCTTCACAGTATACTAGTGTTACAGCTGCAACTTCAGCCGGTGCCTTCAGACACTCAGGCTCCCGGGGAGTCAGAGGGCTGGCAATATAGGAGGAGCACCAACCCAGTCAGAGGGACTGACGATTAAAAGCTCAGGAAGTCACGCTGATTGGAGACATGGGCAACTGCAAGATCCTTTAGAGTACTACAGTGTGCCACAAGACTGTTAAAAACAATGTCTTCCAGTAGGGTTTGGACAGGTTGATTTCTCTTTCATTAAAAAACTGATCTGTGGCATTTTGAATTTTTTCTGTGTTCACGCTCCTCATTGAGTAGATACATTTTAAATGTATGAATATTGGACAAACTTTGCTCTCCAGCTTTGCAAAAGCAATACCAAAAGGAACTGAAGACATTTTGGTACTTCTAATTTAATGCACAAAAATGCACATGCTTGCTTCCTCTGGTTTCTAACAGATTTTATTAATGGAAGAGTTTAAGGAACACTATATCCTTACTGGACAGCAGGTGCCATAAGTTTGGCTGGTTATTTAAATTGAAATTTGCGATTAAAACAATAATGTCTTTCCATTGATTTCCTGGAGATTTGAGTCTGGAGGGGAAGGCCGCAAGCGTCTGATCAGACTGCCTCACAACGAGGACCAAAGGATATCTCCTAGCAATCTCTGTGTGAAACCATAATCTCTGTTTTGACTAAAGCATTTCTTTTAAAAAGGCAGGTTTTTGAGTACACTGGTAATAATACAAGATGTGAATAGTGTTCCCTAGAGTGGAACACTTAAATTCACAGCTACCTTACTCTAGTTTCTTTGAATACTAATGTAGAAGTTCCCGTTGCCAAGGGGAGGAGAAGGGTATGCAAAATAAGCATAAGGCCTAATTTAGTTCATTTAGAGGTGAACACCTTTAAGCACAGGGGTGGGTTTATTGGAGTTGATGGAATTATTTGTGTTTCTAAACCACGTATTCTTAAAAGTCCAGTTGAATTGGGGGATAGGGTGGTCGATTTATAAATGACTTCTTCATGTGGGGAGGACACAAGCAGAAGGGAATAATCTGAATTACCTTCTGGAGTGGAATAGTTACTTCACATTAATCCTTTTGAGGAGGCTTTCACACATAATTAACTGAACTTTAATTCAGTTTTCTCCATTCAATTCCAAAGCCAGCTGAACTAAGCTAGAGGCATACTTTTACTAATGACTGTATCTCAGACATATGTTTGTTTAGCAAATGCCTGTGTTGTGCTGGTGCCAAAGGCTACCATTCCTATCCTGATACAGAGAAGATAAGTGCTTTGCTGCTGTATTAGTCCAGCAGCCCAAACTGTAAAATAGGGTGATTTGTCTAACCTGGTAAGGTATGCTGAAACCTCAGCCTAAACTCCATGCCATTGAGATAAGAGCATTATCAGTGGCTCACTTGCTCTCCAGCATCTATTTTACAGAGACTCTTCTTATCGTTCTCTACAGCTTCCTGAAAGGAAGTTGTAGTGAGGTGGGTGTTGGTCTCTTCGCCCAAGTAACTGGTGATAGGACAAGAGGAAATGGCCTCAGGTTGTGCCAGGGGAGGTTTAGATGGGATATAAAAAGTTCTTTACTGAAAGAGTGGTGAAGCATTGGAACTGGCTTCCTAGGGAGGTGGTGGAGTCCCCATCCCTGGAGGCGTTCAAAAAATGTGTGGATGTGACACTTTGGGACATGGTTTAGTAGTCATGGTGGTGTTGGGTTGATGATTGAACTCAATGATCTCAGAGGTCTCTTCCAACCTTAATGGTTCTATGATTCTATGATTCTGCAACATTTTATAAAAATCTTTCAGTTGGTGCTATTAAAAAGATGAATGATACATTTTAAACAGTGAGGGAATTATTCAGAAGTGGGAAAAATGTGAGAGAGACAACATTTAAAGGAAATTGGAAAACTCTACTGAGACTTCAGATGTTCTCTCTGGTATTTAAGGGAAAGAAGAACAATCAGTTTTTCAAAGAGTTCCTTATCTGGCTGCTATTGTGCCCCAGAAAAAAACCAAAACCCATATATCTTGTCTGGGACTGTCTAATCCTCTGAGTTTTGATATGTAGGCATGAATATTTTGAGTTACGTATTGAGTTAAAAATCCAAGCAGTAATTAAATGGAGACAGAAACAATCTATTCTGTGCATTCTCTGTTGCATCTTGAAGTAGATACTTCCCCTTTTATGTAATCTTTAACTGAGGTTGTGTTGCCTGGGGGAGATAAGGTGCATCATCCTTAAGCAGTTGAAGAATTTAAAACTAATGGCAAAATAAATAAAAATAACTGCTTACACAGTTCCCCTTCCATGCCACTACAATAGTTAAGAGAAGAATAACCTCTCTAAACATTCTGTGAACAGCTGTTCATAAAAGACTTGTAAGCAAGTGCTAGCAAACTGAGGCTACTTAATCATGTCATGAAAATACAGAGTTAATTTCTAGATGCATTTGAGAAACATGCATTTGCAGATAAATATGTAATTTTGACTGTGCTCATTAAAGTATCGGTCTTGGAAGAGTAGATTTCTCCAACCTCTTCCTGTGAAATCATCCAGCATGATGGTCATTGTCAGATATTTTGCAAATATTGATTGTTGATAGCATACAGTGTATTTGGTGAGATATTATTTGCAAGTACTACTATTGTTGACTCAGCTTCTATGGTAGTAGAGGGACAAATGTCATCGCTACTACTCCAGGGAAGCCAAATGGATCCTTTAAATACTCTGCTATGCTATGCCTTTGTCTATTAGTTAAGATCAAAGGCTTGTCATGACTAATGAATGTGTAGTACACAAAAAGTGGAGCTGGCTTTAAGCTATAGTAGAAAGAGAAAACGTCATAGATTTAGCCTTGTTGTTGTTGTTGTTGTTCTATCTCATTTGGAAGACTCTGCAATTGTTTGGGTTTTTTCCTTTTTAAGTGTTCACAGTGTTTTCTCTTTCCTAGCTTTGTGGCTTTTTAGTTGGGGTCTCATGCAAACTGAACCTGTGTATCAGTGCACATCAACCATTGATCCTGTGACCAGGAGAAGCACTGGCAAGGCTCTAAAGGAGATCGTCTTGCAGAAATGGATTCAAAAGGAGGAAGAATTAGCATAATTTTTGTGAAGGGAATTTATACCTCACAAATTTGTCAAATTTTTTTTTGCCAAAAAGCAAGCGGATAAGGACAATCCCAATGACGCAGATTACCTTGATGTTGAAAAGGTGCTTGACAGTTAACCTTCACTAAAGGGGCTTCAGGGAATGAAGATGCCCACTGAGTTGCCATAAGTTGCATATCCTATCCTTGCATGGATAAATAATGGGTTAAAAAGTGGAAAGAACATAGAAGTGGATGATCAGTTCTCAAAGTGGAGAGGTTTGAGAGTCTCAGGGTGTTGCTAGAAAGAGGTTTATATTTGAGTCAGTGCTGATTAACGTATAATCTTGAATATTATCGAGGTCAAAATAAACTTGAAAACGGAGTGAGTAGACAGGTGATGGTCTATTGACAGTCCTAAGAATGTCAGGGTATTAATGACAAAGGCCAACTGCAAAGAATTGCAGAGAAATCTTATGAGCTGAAGTCGCTGAGTGAAAGAAATGGCAGATGAAACTCTGTGTAGATAAATGTAAAGTGATGCACGGAAGAGGACAAAATAATCGTATCTGTACATATAAAATGATGGCTTCTGACCTGTCTGTTTCCAATTAGGAATCAGATTTTAGCATCCTGATGGATGGTGTGGTGAAAACATTAGCTCAATTCTTAGTACTATGCTAAAAAGCAAAGAATATGTTAGGTAAATTATGGAAGAAATAGATCAAATCAAACCTATCCAGAATACTGTGCCTATTCCTGGTTCTCTCTCCTCAGCATTGAAGTAGGCTTCTGGGTATAACTGGAAAAGATACATAAGAGGGTGTTAAGGAGGTCCCGAAACTTCTACACAATCAATGATACAGAGAAAGATTCTTCAGGCTGGAAAAGAGGTGGCTGAGAGAGAATATAACTGAGAGGCAGAAACAGGGAACAGTTTGTTCACTTTTTTTCTCCTCCAACACAAGAATTAAAGGATATCAAATAAAATCAGCATGTGGTCAGTTCAGCACTGATAAAATGCAGTAGTTGATCACACAACTTGCAGAATATTCTGAATGCTGGAAGTTTATATGAGTTCAAAAAAGCAATGGGACAAATCCACTGAGGATTTGTAAATATCAAGACAATGCTGCTGGCTCCACAAAGCTCTGAGCTGCAAGTTAGTGGAGACTGAAAGGGTGTTTTGGGGAAATAACACTACATTTGTCCTGCCCATGTAGTTGTTCTTCTGTGATGCACTCCTCTATCAGACGGGCTGGGTTGGGCTACTGGGCATGCTAGGTCTTTGATCTAATCTATGGTTATATCTGCATGTATATTTAAAAAAAAAGAAAAAAAAAAAAAGGAAAAGAAGCAAAGTGCTCTGACTTCTACTTTGTCCCTTTCCCTTGCAAAAAGTCCCTATATGCTGAAGAATAAGAAAAAAAGCAAAATCTGTGGCTGATTTAAGGAGAACAGATTGTACAGTTTCTTATGCCAGTTCCTTTTTGGAGTGTTGCCAAATGGAGAACTATGTGAACAATGGAAAAGGCTGACTCCAGTGATTTTTCTCCTTTAAAAAATACTCTTCTGAAAGCTCGTAAGCATTCCTGCTTTGCTGGCTATATGGTGAATGCTATCTTTAATGGAGCATGGATTAGTGTTTCATAAATTTAAGTTTCAAATTAAAACCTGAACAGGTAATTTCTCCTATCTAACCCACAAGGGAATGGTGTTTTGTTCAGCATGGTAGAGCAGTCTTTTTGTGAAAGCATAGCTAATCTGAAATACAGTAAGCTGTATCATTTCCCATTCCGTCTGCTAACCATTTTGTTAGGTTGTCCATCCTTTTACATTAGCATGCTAAGAAAAAAAATAATGGTTAATTGTACAAGGGAGATCATTTACACACAATTGCTTCTCCCAAGAAAAGAAATTATTTCTGTTCTTAGTGATGTTCACTTCTTCAAGCCCGTTTCTCCTTTGCACAAAAAGCCCTGTGTATGTGTTGGATTTGAACTTACCAGTGACTTAGATGTAACAGTCTGCTTGACCATTGATTTTCTATATGAGCAAAGCATATTTGACCCTCACTGCCATCTGATCCTGTTAGGACCAAGGAGCAATTTCTTATTACATATCATTATTAAGCAGGGCCTTTTTGCTAACGTGGCTGAATGGTTGCTCTTCATCCTCAGCAAAGAAGGTCACTTGAGATAAAATGGAAAAATACTCATCAGAGAGAAGCATTGGCTGAGCAGAAGATTTGCAGCAGTAGAAGAAGCCTGGTTTTCCTTTAAATTTTGGTAGTATATATCAAGTTCTCTCTGCTGAGCCCATAGCTCTGTGCTGTTGGCATTTCTATAGGAGAGAACTATATTTTCTGTCTCCTCAGTTTATATTTTGTGATTTGGCTGGAGGAGTCCCTGCAAATGAATTAATAAAGAGCTAAACATTTGTTTTCTCCAGCATTTCTAAGTTTGCAGAGCAAGAGAATAAAACCAAGAAAACCTGGGAATGATTATTATTTATTACTATGGTTGTTACCACTGCTTTCCAGACTGTGCAAGCATTTGTCCTACCACAGGGACAGCCTGTCCCTGTCTTGTCTGAACTGCTCAGTGGGATTTGTGAATTTCCTTAGAATTAATCCCGTGTTTAAGGGGGTTTCTTGTTTCTATGAACAAGCAGGAATGCTTTCCAAGCTACCCAGCAATGAACAGTTTTATACAAAGTGCTGTGGAGAGGCTTATTTCAGAAGATTTCACCTGGTTTTCTAGCTTTCTTTTGTGTTTTCTTTCACCTGTCTCTGACTCATAGAATATACGGAGAGGTAGCTTTAAAAATGCCTGTGTGTACTTATACAGGCCTTGCTTCTTCACAGAAAGTTTAGCTATATTTTACCAAAGAATGAATAAAATGAAAGAAAGAGAGGGAACGAGAGAAAGGATTGTCAAGTTTTGTTGCTAAAGTTGACTATACCTTAAGTTTGGGGAATTTGTTGCAGTCTAAGTAGGCTGAAATGGATACTTTTCTTTCTTGTTTTTTTTTTTTCATCACGTGCACATCGTTGATTCCAATGACTGCAAGGGTAATTATTCCTTTGTTTGCCAGGAACATTAAAATTGCTATGGTTTCTAAAGAAAATGTGCTCAGGCTTCTTGAAAGTAAGTACACAATAGGCTATTACAGCTGCCTTTTCTGCTGGAATTATTTTAAGTAGTAGTGGTACACAGTATTTAACCCTTTGTGCTTGAGGATGCGCATCATAATCTCAATCAATGGGCACTTAAAGAATAAAGGGGCAGGGGATGAGCAGTTTCAAGATTCATTTCTGAAAAGTGTCTAGTTGAACTGCTGGGATCTTCAGTAATAGTCATCTTTCAATAGCGTATTGGATTTCTCAGACCATTATCTCATGGATCACGTCAATAAAACACTTGGTTTTACTCGCTTTGAAAAATGTGTGAGTGGAGTTATAACTTGGAAGAGTGAGATACCACACCTGCTGCTGGAGACAGCTCTGTTGCAAGGGGCAGGTGCTGTGTAGACTTTCCTGACTTACAGCCTTGCCTGAAACCTGGCCAAATCACAGGCCTCCATGTAACTGTGAGAATGTTGCCCCCTCTTAATTTGCCGCACAGATAATTTCCCATTTCTGTTCCCCTAAGCCAAGGCAGCCACTTGTGCAAATACCTTTCAATTGTTAGTTTTTACATGAAAAAATTGAGACCAAGATGTTTAAATCCAAAGCTGAAATTGGTTTTGAAAATTTCCAATTGAGTATATTAGCTTGCTTCAGCAGTCCTGAATTGGAAAGCATGCAAAACTGATGCTGAAATGCTCATCTTCAGGCTTCAAGATAGGCAGAGAATCCTGTGCTCTACACAGAAATACATCCAACATTGTTCAAGTTTTAAGCCCAAGTTAACTGAAGTCAATGGAGAGACTTCCGTGATTGGTTTCATGGAGATGTGTGCGATATTTTCTCTGCTTCTGGTAAATATGCAATTACCTGAAAGGCAACACAGACTTCTGGAAAATTCACTCATTTTTAGTGCAGTAGTACAGGATGGTAATTTAAAAATAAAAAAGGTATTTAAAAAGATGCTTTCCATTACATTTTGATCAAATTCCCAAGCCCAGGTACTTTTCTGTGGATTCTTTTTTTACCATTTTATGATGCAAGAACCTGTAAGCAGACCTCCCTGCGATTGCACCAGATCTGTTAGGAGCACAATGGATTTCTTCTTATGTGGTTAAGTCTGCTGGATGCAAATGTGGAGAGAACCTCTCATTTTTGCTATTTATTGTAAATTACTACTGGTCTTGGTAGTTGCACATCCTTATTTACACTTCAATTTTCTAGAGTACATTTTTACAGAGAAAGAGTGAGTAAAGAAATATAAAGCCTAGCGGCTTGGCTGAAGTTTCTTAATACATCGTGTACACACATGTTTAATATATTGACAAGACAGATTTTTGTGTCTGGCAACTGTAGACTTTAGGACTATGTTTGCAGTGACAGAATTTCTATTTTGCTAAAATGAGAGCAATAAGCTTAATAAATACGGGGAAACAACGGGTAGGAAATGCGGTTGCTTTTCACAAGCATTTATCTTTTTACACTGAGTATATTTTCCTCTGTGCATCTCAGTGCTTCATAGAGCTCTCCAGTAAAATCTGGTGCTGCTTTGAATGGCAAAGGGAGAGAATGGGAACTGTACTGTCATGAGGGTTACATTTATGGGGCCTGTCAAAATTAAACTATTGAATTACTTGATAGAATTTAGTGCAATGAAAAAACTGTCTTAAAAGTCTTCTGTGCTAATAAGAGGCAGAAAAATGGTTAGAGTTCTATGCATTAAATATTCCTGCCTCTTCGAATCTAAGTGTTGGCAAAATGTTTACTTGGGATCTGAGATTCTTCTGCATTGGGATTTAAATAGCGAGACTCTTCCTGCCGATGCTGTTTTCTTAAAGACTTGAAATCCTGCTGCATAAACAAATTCCTTTTACGGATCAGATGCACCTTGCGCTTGACTGCATCAGTGGTTCAGATAATGACTTTGATAGGGGATTTTATTGTGTTTTAATGTAATTTGAAACTGGGGATTCTTTTCCATTCATTGGGTCATTTATAGTGTGTAGTTATGGTAAATAACAAAATGCTGATTATCTATCAGACAGGAACTTAGGTGATGCTGATGAGAGTGGGTTAGGAGAGCTTCTGTAAGAATGCATTGGGTTTTAGGGACCTTTGGGTGGGTTCCTTGTGTTTGGTGTAGCTTGTGAGAAAGTGTGTGCTTGTGTTGGGGGGAAAAGATCAGGCAGAACAATCAGGACTCTTGTGGTCAGGGCTTTCACCTGGACGGTAAGAAATCTAAAAGGCACAAAGCCTGTGGCAAGGACTGGAGAGACTTGAACCTGGATCCTAAATAATACTGCCTGCTCTCATTAACTCTTCTAGAGTGCATACGTTTCTCTAATTATGAAACTCTACAAAAGGTCTTGGTTTTACCTGGAAAATTCAGTTTGCACAGAAAAGCTTAAAAAATCTAAACCTTTCCCATCAGATCTAATAATGAGCGCTTTGAAAATTGACTTGAATTTTAAACAGTAATAATAACCTCCAGGCAAACCCTGAGGAGTGTTGCTTTCAGTTTCTGTGTGTGCTGCGGGCTGAGCAGCTGAAAAGCAGCTTGGCAGAAAAGGCCCTGGCGGTCCTGGTGGACCAAGTTGAACCTGCACCAGGAATGTGCCCTGGTGGCAAAGGCGGCTGACGGTATCCTGGGCTGCATTAGGAGGAGCATCCTGGGCTGCATTAGGAGGAGCGTTGTCAGGAGGTGGAGGGAGGTGATCCTTCCCCTCTGCTCGGCACTGGTGAGGCCACACCTGGAGTACTGTGTCCAGTTCTGGGCTCCCCGGCACCCGGAGCTACTGGAGAGAGTGCCAGCAAAGAGCAGCAAAGACGGTGAAGGGATTGGAGCACCTCACCTATGAGGAAAGGCTGAAAGAGCTGGGACTGTTCAGCCTGGAGAAGAGAAAGCTCGGGGATCTCATAAATGTGTACAAGTACCTGAAAGCAGGCTGCAAAGAAGATGGAACCAGGCTGTTTGTGCCTAGAAAGATGAAGACCAGAGCCATGTGAAAGAGAAAAGTGCTCAGGAAGCTCCAGGTCCTGCTTATCAGTGTAACTGTTCCTGCTCTGGAGATTCGTACTTGGCAATCACTGTGGGGACCAGCAGTGTCCTCAGCAGTGGAGGCGCATACCTCACGGGGACAGAAAGAGAGCAGGCAAATGCTGAAGTACATACGCAGCTCTTGTAGCTGTGTACCACATATATCTCTGCAAAAAAAAAGAAAAGAAAAAAAAAAAAAGATCTCACTGAGATAATTTATTACAGCAAAAATTTTGAGAAGGGGGATCAGAAGAAATGTTCCTGATAAAGCAGGCCTTATAATCCTCTGTCTCTCCCTTTTTCACTTGCACATAAAAAGGTGTGAGAGGGTTGTGGGGCGGCTGTTTATTATATTAAATAAATATTCTTCCCCCCTTGGAGATTTCGGTAGGCAGAAGCCTTATTGTTCCCAATGTGCGATAGTTTGGCACCTTTGCTCTGGCACTGCACTTGAATCCAAGCCAGAAAAAATTTGAAATTAAGATTTGAATTTGTTAATGCTGTGGAAAGCCCCCCAAAGGCTCATATCTCACAGATAAAATATTCTGACAGGACCATTTAATTGTTTGTATCGGGTTTCTACCTGGGGTGCAGCAGATCAAAATATAATGTATTGGAGTAACATACAGATAGAGTGGTTCATGTGCTGGATGAGCAAGAGCTATATCACTCTTCGCTTTTGCTATGTAAACATAATATGTGTTTTACCAGATGGTCAGTACTTTGCATATGTATTTACCTTCATTTCTACTTTTTGCATTTTTTCATAATTTCCTGATGATAAAAATGAACAATTTCTGAATATTTTACTAACCCTAAATTGCCCATCTCTTTACCTACTTTGCTGTATTCCTGTTTTCCTTCCTCTTTAGATTCTTTTCTAATTTAGCTATTAGATTTTGAATTTATCTTCTAATTTCTATTTCTATTTCTCCTGTTAGATTCTCTCTATTTTTCTCTGTCATGACTTTCACTTTTCTCAAATTACCTTTTCAGTTTAGACCCCTTCCTTTCTTTTGAAAGCAGCCTTAAAATCAATCATATGTAGTAGGGAGCAGCTCAAAATACAGCACTCTTCACTCGGTGTTCTCAAAGGTGTGGTTGCTCTTCTCAAAACCAAAAGGTTGCTCTAAGCAGCACTTGTAAATGTTGGTGGGTACTTCCACCACCAATTTTTTGTTTTCCTCCTTACAACTCTTATCAGAGGTCTGGATCTCACTGGCCATTAATGGTAGATGGGCAAAAGACAACTGTAGCAGTACAGATGAACATTGCCATTTCCAGAAAAGTTAATATCCTGCGAATTGCTGTCATACAGCTGTGACATAACAACAAAAACAAGCTCATGTGACCTGAATATTCTGAGCCAGCTCTACAAGCACTCATTGTGGGTCTCATATGTTGTAAAGCCCTAGGACAAGGTAAAGGATTGAGCTACCGATTCATTCTGAAGCTAACACAACCACTACCACTCTGCCAATTCGGTTAATAAAGGACACTCACTCTATGCTGCTTCTCCTTTAAAATTTAGATTGTCAAGGCTAAACCAACCATCAGCTAGACTCTTCAAAGCCTAATGACAGACATTATTCAGATTCTCACACTGGCAAGTGTCAGTCCCAGACAGAGTGGTAGTGGTTGTGCTAGCTGTGTCTCAGGCTGTTGTTTGGTTATTTCTGTGGTTTACAGTATGTTGTGTAGTGTTTAGATATGGTTTGGGACCTTGTGACAGTATTTTACTTGAGTTCTGCAAGCAGATTAAGGACAGGGTTTCTCAGCTTTTCTGAAATTCTCCTACAACACTGTGTAGTGTCCTTGAAGTTTTGTGAGATAGTCAAGGGTTAGAGATGCTAAGTGTCCTGGGGACTGTGGTGTTTCATGCATGCGGAGTAGATGTTGCTTTTCAGTATGGTGGGTTTTTCTTCTTTTTATGGTATGCAATCTCTAAACAACAAATTTAGATTATATTTTCTGTAAAAGTAGCTATGGTGGACAAAGGATAAAATGATGGCAAATTTGTAGGGAAAATCACCTTATATGTATATTTGTCTACATACTTGTATATGTATATCTGTCTACATATGTGTGTGTACATGTATATATTTTAAGACTGTCTGGCAATGGGTGTATAAATCTTTCCTGGAATGTCTTCTGTTATTTGCAAAAATTAGGTGACTTACAGAGATATTGAAAAAGTAGTAATTTGAAATCTGTAGTTATCTCCACGATTGCTTTTTGAGACTGTATACCGCTGGCATGTTTTTATCTCTCCTTATTCATCATCTTTGCATTTGTCAGCAAAGTCCATTGTTCTTTGCACTGTAGAGGTGAGGGAGGTAGAACACATCTTCTTTTACCACCCCCCGCAAGGCATTTGGGTGTATGAAACTCACCTATCCAGATAGCCTGACAAGTACAGTTTGTCTGCACAGTATGAAGAGAGGTGCTAGGTCTTGCTGTTACGGAGCAATGGTGGCTACCGATGGTACAGAGCTTTTATGCAAGTGAAGTTATGTTGGGAAGCCTGTGGGAGGACAGTAAGCCAGCCAGAGAGTACTTTGGCTACAAAAATAAAGCATCTGAAACTACCTGTGTTTGAATTTTAATGGTAGGAAATTAGTGCAGAGTTCAGAAGAAACAATGATTTTCAGGGTCTTTTGGGTATAACAGAAGTGCAGCTGCATTTTCATAGTGACATTGTGGCCATGGAGTAGTCCTTTTAATACTTTCCAACTGATTTAAAGTATGTGAAGGCTAAGAGTACCCTGTCACTGCACTCTTCAGAACCGTTAGGAAGATGCTATTTGCACATGCTCAAAAGCATAACCATGGAGGAACTCGCCTCCACCCCCCCAAAAAATAATGGCTAGCTTTGAATAGTTTTTCCTCCCAGTTTGAAAGAGGAAAAACAGAACACTATGCAAAAAGTGATGATAAAAGACATGTAGCCAAGCCACAGTCTCTGTAGTTGACAGCAATGCTCTCTCAAGGAGCTACCTCAAATACATATCCCTGTAGTGGAAACAAGTCTTCTGGATCATGATTTCTTTTTTTTCCCGTATCTGATTTTCACAGTTTTGTGGTAGTTTATCCTTACTGTGCTATAATTTTGCCCTCTTTCCTTCTATAAGCTTTGATTCAGCATGAGGCACTCTGTTTTAACTACTTGTGCTGTGTTTGTCTCTGTACTAATTAATCTCTCCCCGTTTTTGTTGGTTAATGAAGAAAACGCACCAAACATCACATTCCGATGAATTTGGTTATACAACAACAATCACGCAGCCCTGTAAACCTTCCTAACATTTGTGTCTCTGTCTTGCAGGGATATATTGCAGGATAAAAAGCTGTATAGAGCAATAGCGCTAGACAAGCTTTGAATTTAAGAAAAAAAATAAATGCAGTGCTTTGATCCCCTGAATCAGCACTATCATGCAAGAGCAGCCTTGCAGACAATGAGCAGCGAATGAGCATAACCAGCAAAAACAGACAAGCCACTAATGGTTGCATTTCATCTTTGATGCTGCAAATATGGCTCCAGTTAATGTAAATGGAAAACATTTATACATGCAAAAAACAGACTGCATGCCTGATTAGAGACTGAAGGCTGCAGTAAGTTACCAAAGAAAGTGAGAACATTCACTAGAAAGACAACCAGAAAAGACGGACCAAACTTTGTGATTTGTTTAAGGCTGGATAAACCAACTTAAGCAAGATTTTAAAACAAACAAACAAACCAACCCCCCAACAACCACCCACACAAAACAACAGCAACACCCGCCACCCCCAGACAAAAGCCCAACAACAAACCCCACACAAACCCCAACAAAACAAGGAAACAAACCACCTCCCATGCCTCAAATGGATAGAAATTGACCCTGAATTACTTCTGAACTTTGCAAAAGTGCAGTTTCTCATTCATCATTTATTCAGCTGTCTGCCCAGAATGGAATGGAAGTGATGAAACAGAGTAACCCACTTGAGAGAAGGAAATAGTTGTACTTGGCGTTTGAGAGCTGGAAAGCGAAGGGCTTTTCTGACAAATGAAAGGTATTGAAAGACCAGATAGATGCTCCAATAATGTCACCTTAATGCTGCTGCTCATCAGAGACCTATTTTGTTACTGTGATTGATGTCTTTTGCTAGGAGTGTCATTACATTTAGATACCTTTCTTTCTATGCGTGGCTTTTTACTCTATGAAGCAGCCACATAACCATCTTAGGAAGAAAGGATAGGTAGCTAGAAATAAGTCTCTTTAAATGAACTGCTCTGTGCCTGAGGTATGCAAGTAACTCACAGCGTAGCACAAGTAGATGCATTCAGTTTGTAGACGGTATGAAACTACTTACGGGCTGGCAGGAAGACTAACTTTCATTTCGCCTCTCTATGAATTAATCTCTGTGTGAAGATTCCCCAGCTTCCATACACAGTTCTTCAGGGATCTGGAACTTCCTACGCAAAGTGCTTTGATTGTATTTATTAAATAATAAGTTATCACCTTGAAACCAACAAATGTAGAAAAAAGCAGCCCAAATTTATGTTTTGAGTTGACAAGGTAGCTGATTGTTTAATCTCCGAAGAGTCCATGTGCTATTACAGAACTTGTGTTTTGCTATTCTTCTTTCAATTACAGAAATAATTCTCTCTCTCGGGCACAGAGTTTGAATCTTTTCCAAAGATTTTAAATGACTTTTGAACACTCTGACAGAAATTATTGAACATTTTAAAGTCTCTTTCCAAAGCCAAGTGGATCTTTTAGGAGCCTGTGATAATTTTTACGGTCATGCTATATTGCCTCTTAATTGAAAAATACTCTGGAAATGGAAGATGTAGCAGAGGAAGATGTAGGTAGGAAAGGAGACATAATTTGTCCTACTTCCCTAGTTCTAGAAGGGTTTTTATACTTTGGTACTTGGCTAATTGAAAAATGGTGGAACTGTGGGGAAGAGGGAGATCAGGACAAAACCTACTGCAGCAGCCTGAATGTCAGTGAATATAATACTACTCTTTCCTTACTTTGCTAGGTGTTCTTGTTTTCTATATTTATATTGACAGGTTAGCTGAAACTTTGCACTTACAAAATTTATTTTGATTTTTTTTTGGGGGGGGGGGGGGTTGATGGTTGGACTAGATGATCTCAGAGGTCTTTTCCAACCTTAACAATTCTATGATTCGATGTAGCTCCCTATTCTTTTTGCAGGGACTTGGGGGCTTTTTTGGTACCATCTCTCTGCAGAGGTTTTATAACAAGAAAGAGTTCATAGGTTTAAGTCCTGATCATTATGCAACACCAAGCAGCACCAAGGAAATATGACATAAAGTACTAATGTAAGGTGGAGTCTCTGTCCTGTTCCAGAGGAAGTCAGGATTGTATCAAGTAAAGTAGGCCTTTTCACTTGAGATTTGATGGTGTGTGTGCTTTCTTTGGTATCCCAAACTAATGGGCTTGTTGGCACTCAGCCTCAGTCTTAGCTAGTTGATCTATCTTGATGTCACCAAAGAGTTGGGGCTTCAGATGTTACCACACTTGTGACTTTGCTACTGCCTTTCTTCCAGAGGTCCCAGTTCCTATAGCCAGGTTAGCTAGGATGGGACATGCACTTGTACCTTCTCTGTCTGTGACTACAGGCCCTTCTTTTGTCCACTTCACAGTCTGGGCGTTGAATGGAAAGCTGCCCTTCTTGGCAGTTTCAGGTAACAATTTGGATTTCAAGTGGAGCAGCCAGGGCTGGTGCTGATGTTTCCCACACAGGAGCATCTCTGGGGTCACACTACAATCCCAGCACAGGGTGTAAGGGCAGGTGGAGCTAGTGAGAAGAGGGACTGGCTTAAACCACTGCAACAACATTTGCCAGAGCTCATCTTCCGGAGAATTTAAACCAGTAGATGAACAATTACTGGAAAAAATGGTTCCTTTTAAGTAATGGAGAAATCTAACCCTTTCTAACAGAGTGGTGCCACAGAGAAGCTCTCAATCTTTCTGTGACTACAGGTCCTTCAGCCTGATGGGACTGGTATTTCGAAAGCGTCATCATTACTAGCCTAGGTGGCATTTTTGTACCTCCAGAGATATCTGCAGAAGGGATTGGAATTTTTTTTGTGGCTTTAACATTTCTGTGCCTTGTAAAATTTTACAATCTCACTGAAATGTGGCGAGAAATAATTTTGGGTGCTAATCTCTGCTGAATGATATTTAAATACATAGATACTTTATTGATACAGAAATGTATTCCATAAAACTTTGTTCTGTGTGGATTTTTTGCTGATGATATGAGTGGCAGGATACTGAGTGCTTAATTTGCTTTGATTACTAGAATTTAAGTTTTATTCTGAGGTACGAAGGGATTTTGCCTCTGAAGTTTAAAATTTTGGATACGCATGGTGTTTGCAATATGGAGGTATTATTCATGACTGATTCTTTGTGTGATCAAGAAAATGCTGGAAACAAAAACTCTTGCTGTGAGACAAAGGTATCAGTAACTGTTTGTATGCTTACAAAAGAATGGCTTTTTCTGTTCATTTTGCCTACCTAATTTTAAGGGATGAAATATTTTTTTCAGTTTTTGTATTGGGGAATTATAGCAACACTTTAGATAGCTGCCCAAATGGAAAAAAAAAAAAAAAAGTCTGAGCTGTAACAGTTAAAAAGTGTTGCCAGAGGAATGGCTTTATTTTCCTACCTCAGTGAATATCATAGTTAGTGTTTTGCTTTTCCTTTATCTCTGCGATGCTTAGAATAATAAATAATAATGATATTTTGCTCTTACACGATGCTTTTGTCCATAGATCTCAGAGAGGGTTATAAGAAAGAGGTCAGTATTATTACCCTGTTTCAAGATGGAGAAACACAGAGGTGAATTGAGTTGCTGAAGGTTATCCAATGTGAAAGCTGGCAGAGAAATTTCTGTCAGTGTCATTTTTTATTAGAAAAAGCTGATTCACCAAAACTGAAACCTTTCATGGAAATTCATTAGTGTCCAGGAAATTACGCAGATCCAGAAGCAAATGAAAATGACAGGTGCTGTAGCAAAAGCATAGCTAGAAGCCTGATGGCGAGGGTACCCAGTGTGGACAAGGAAGACCTAGGTTTCACTTTTAGGACTGAAGTGAAAAGGAATTTAAAGCTGTCTCTCTCAAGGGAATATCCTTGTCCATAGATGTAGTGTGTTGCTAGACATACCCACCCGTCAGGCATAGTGTGGCCTTTCTCAGACTGATAGCTCAAAGAACAGTGGGTCTAGTGAAGTGTTTTATTCTTCTAAAATTGGCTCCCATGACTGATCTTTGGCGTGGATTGGATTTTCTGTGTGTTAAGGAACGAGTGGATTTTATAGCTTGCATATCTTTAGTATGTAGGGAAGAAAAAGATTCACTTGGGTCTGAGACTTTACAGCTAGGAAGACTCTCCTTATGTGACTGCATTTGTCAATACAACTTTTTGGAACTGCTTATATTTCAAACTTGGTAATGGATTAGAAATACACTTTGGGGAAAGGAAGGATTGAGAGCAGAAGGATAGATGGACACAAACATACTATAAGGTCATGTATGATATATTTCCTCAAAAACCCCAGGCAGAGTCATCGCAGGGGTTTTGTTTTACCATGACCCATACAGGAAAGTTTGCAAACACCAACCAAGCAAATGTTCCACTTTTCAGTCTAACACCTCCAGTTGATGATTTTGGACAAGGGATCATGTTTACATGGAGAGAGAGTGGTGGCTTTTTGCCAAAGAAAAGCTGGAAATAAAAATCCAGACCAAACCCCTCTGGTTGAGTGTCTCATATGGCAAATTCATTTGGACTTGAAAATACAAAGTGCAGAATAACTGTGAAGTTTCTGTTATGTTACATGTATATAAGCATGTAGACAAGAAAATCTGTTTTGTTCAAAGGAGGCTGGAGCATACATTGAACTTTGGGATAGACAGCTGGAGGCAGCTTGACTCAGCAGAGAAGAACAAGATAAATAAAAAATAGCAACTTATTTTCAATAATTCAGATTGAAACTCTGAAGAAGGGCTTTGTTTTTGTGCAAGTCCTTTGAAGAAGTGTTGGCAGTCTCACATGAGAGAGAGCTGGGAGATTGTTCAAGGGATCAGTCAAGGAGGCAGCCTTTGTACACCTTTTTGTGCTGAGCCCAAGTCAGCCAGACAAGAGAAAAAGAGAGAAAAGTACTTCAGCAGGGAGAGAAAGGAGCCAGAATCCTGATCACATTGTGAGTCGTAGCATGACCGCAGTGGGTAGGGTAGTTGTTTTCCTCCCACTTTGCCATTGGAAGGGCAGCCATAGGACAAAGCGGGATGTAAATACGTGGCTCATAAAGACGCGGTATGGTAGTGTCTGAAAGTTTGATGTGAAGTTTGGTTTAGAGAGAGCTGTGGCCATTTTTGAAGACCTGGTTTAACTATCAGAAAAGGACGGACCTCTGATCTTACATTTGGTAGGGGTGGGAGAGAAAAAGATGGGAGAAAAGAAGATGGCAGTACACAGGAGGGGGAAGGGAGTAAGGATGCATTAGGTGAATATTGGGTTGTGAGCCTGAGGCATTCTGCGCAGCGCTTCCAGCCACTTTCTGACTGTCTTGGATCCCGCAAGGCACCTGCCATACCAGTTACCATTTTCTCATGGTCCAGTTGGTAAGAATTGTTGCATGTGGTCTGCCACAAGTGAAATGCTTCTCCTGTCCTCTGAGCATTTCTAACAACAGGCCCCATCACAGGAAAGTGCCGCTGACCCCTCTCTGCCTTTAAAAGATCCTTGCTATTACCTTAGTTAGTAATAAACTGACCAAGATTCACCAGTATAAAAGCCTCCCTGACTGTGAACATCATTATACCTTTTTTCCCCGTACTGAAAGTCCACCTCTTCTTAATCTTTGTCTTATATTTATAAATCAATTCCTGTCATGGGAGAGTATTATATAAATTTTGAAAAAAATAATTGTGCGGCTGCATTAATCAAAGGAATACTGTGCTGAAGGAAATGTCAGGCCTAATAGCTTGTCAGTGATCGGTGGCAGAAAAGCTGCTTTCAGCTAGTTTGCATGGTTTCTCTGACACTAATTAACAGACTCAGTACCTTTTAAAAATATGATAAAAGGGGGAGGGAGGGAAAGCCCCGAGATGTGTGTTCCTGTAGCAGGAGTGGAACAACAAGTCTGGCACATGTGAGGAGCTTTAACTCTAAGCACCCTTGTCTTTAAGGTGGTTGCCCTGTGTCTTTTTTGTTAGCAGTATGTGTGATTCCTAGTAAATCAAAATCCTAGCTAGTTATCAGACAGTTGTCACTTTTCTTTCAAAGAGGACTTTTCAGTTGCCTGGACAGGTATGGAAGGCAGCAAGGGTCATGACCTTGCTATGCCTACCTGCGAGATCAAGCCACCACGGTAGCATCTGACTGTGACACTCTGGACCTGATTTATGACTCACTAGGATCTCCACAAGTCTGCTTCTCAGTTTTCTATTATAAATATAATTTCTGAGTAATGACAAAGTTGTTCTCTGTTTCAGACTGCTGGTGGTGCTGGCCCTGTTCTCCACTGGCACTGAGCTACAGACAGCAACACTGGCTGCCCAGATGCTGCAGGGAGGAGTCTTGTGATGCAGAGTAGACGGTATTTATTTTGGAAGGACATAGATGTTGTTACTATGCCATCAAAGTGGACATTGTGTTGTAGGTCTGACCTCAGCTGTGTCCAAGCAGTGGCCAGAAGAATGATCTTTGATTCTCTCAGTTCTCACCAAACCTTATTGCCTGGGTGAATGATCTGTTCCGTGTATAAAATATGCTGACTGTAATCATCTCGTATAACCCAGACTAGAAACCTTTCTGTAATCCTGGGTATTCTACGCTTGCTATTATCAGAAAACTCCTATGAGAGAAATGTCAACTTAGCACCCTCTATCAACGCCCCCAAGTGCTTCATTCTCAAAGCAACTGAAAGACAGAATTATGCATGGTTTTTTTGAGCTCTGTGAAGAAAAAAATCATGAGCTGTTTGGGTTTAGTGAGTTATTAGGGGAGTGAGTCCGCTGAGCACCTCATCCATCATGGGGATCTTCCCTCATCCATTATTTAAATAAGATGTCTACACACTGTGCCCCCAGTTCTTCATCCAGTAAATTCTATCACAGGAAAGAGAAAGAGATGCTTGGTGTTTATCTTGGTTGTGCTGTGTGAAAAGGCAGTGGTTGTACCAAACCACAGCTGAATAGGGTAATGTTCAACAAAACAACTGTTCCTCAGAAGGGTTGATATATGAGGAAAAGCAAAGGGTGTCAGTGCGTGGAATTTAAGATGACCTAGAATCAGAATTAGGAATGTACCTGAGACAGATAATTGCGAAATACTTTTCTTAGCGCTAATTTTGTTGTCATTCAGAGGTCTCTTGTAATCCATGCTTCGCTTACCAGAAACTCTGGGGTTTTCAACATGTAATCAAATAGGGTCCAGAATGAAAGCAAGGCATTTTTCATCTTCTTTCACATAGATACATACACACACACTTCACTTAAACTAATAGTTTCAAAAATTAGGCAAATAATTTCAACAGTGAGAGATTCACAATGAAATTCTTCCTTTGCCTCATTTAGGACATTCAATTATAGAAATATTTTTTCAGAATGAGGAGTAACATTTTGCTTCATGATTACTGCTTACTTTTTAGATGTAGTAGATTCCAGTGGGATTACTTAAAGTTAAGCGTGTATTTAATTGCTTTTGCTGGATGAGGATATTCTGAAGTCTGAAACTGCACATGAGCTATTGTTAAGTACATAATGGCTGTTATATTTTCCCATTAAGTTACTGCATTTATTCTTCACTCTGACAAACCAAAAACCAACCATGAGTTACAAAAACTTGCTACTGTAAATTTCCTGGGTTTCTGATACATTTCAGGATGGTAATAGCCAGAAGTTACATTACATACCTTGTGGTCTCTGTGAAGCTAATTACCAGTTAAAACTCTATAGGAAATA
>VZTL01011821.1:4436-18965 GCA_013400535.1 Scopus umbretta
TTATGAAGAAGAGGGAACAGCATTGGCTTTCAAGCCCAGGGGCATGATCCCATGCTCGCAGCCAGCAGCACAGCCCCTCGGAGGATGAAGCTGACTGATGACGGCCTTTGCAGCACCCAGGGCAGCAGGGACGCTCCCTCCCACTGCCCTAGCACAAAACAGAGCATATTTAATAACATGGGGTGCTTGTGCCTCGTAGCAGCAGCAGCGGCCCAGGTCCACGCTCTACTCACTGGCTTTTTCCACCGTGCTTGCTGTTTATACTGTCATCCTCAAGCGCAGAGTGCGAGCTTTTACCTTTTACAATACCCAAGGGACTCGAAATGAGAAAAGACTTGGTTAGTATCAAGAGAGATGCATAGCAATGCTTACTGTAAGAGCAAATCCAAGGCTAGCAACAGCAGTGCTTCCCACAGCCACTGCTACCAGCAGCACCTGTACCCAGACAGCAACAACCCTGCGAACACCCAACACCACAGACAGGCAGTCACGGCAGTGCAGTAACACCAGGAGGGCGACTGGTGCATTTGATGGGTTTGGTGGGATTTTTTTTTTCCCCCCCTTTAAGAGAACTCTACTATGATCTTTACAGAAGGCCAAAGTCAAACAGCTATTAAATCATATAACACTGAGCACCAGCCTTTTCTTAAGCAGAAAGTTTAATTCCCTGCCTGAGGATAACCTTGGAAGCAAGTAAGACTGCAGAAATAAGCTTCTCTCTGAAATAATTTTGAATGCATATAGAGTTTATTGCTTTTCATCTGTCTCAGATTAAGACAGCTACCCAGAACAAGAAAAGCAGAGTGGACAGATAAACTGAATGACGTTCAAACATTTCATTACAGACTCACATTAAGTGTAATTACACTCCTTTTAATTTTTCACTGCATTGGTGCAAGAAAGACAAAAGTATGACCTCCCCTGAAGTCCTTAAGAAACTATTCATACCTGTCAGCAAAAAAGAACACCATAAGAAACCACTGACAATTTAAGTTCCAACCATAAATTATACACAGATGATTTGTACCTCTCTATATAAATGCCTAATGAACACAGAAGCAATGAAGTTATTCTTAACCCACTGCTAGAGGCAGTGCAGTAGGTTCATCACATGGGTACCTTTCCTTTTCCCTTCCCCACTTAACTTAGCAAACCCTCTGGCTGGATTTGTGGAACTAGTCAGACTTTAACATCCGACTCTCTGCACAGTCACAGCCAAGCTGCAATGGCAGCTATCTTTGGCAAACAGCTGAAGGAATGAATGATATATGATATAATGTAAAAGTAGATAAAATACACCTTACACAGAACTTTACCTCAAAGTGTTTTCTTTTGGCTTTTATGTTATAAAATATGGACTACCTGCTGGGTTGTTATGCAGCTGCATTACTTAGTAATTTATTCTGCATGTGAATTTTAAGTTTTACTTAAAAAAAAAAAAATCACACTGATCATGAAAATTATCTGAAATTATAAAATCAACAATCTTAGTAAAGTCATCTAAATAAGGAGAAGCAGAGGACAGACTACTGGGCTCTACACTTCCTACAAGTGAACAATTCTAAGTTCACTTTTAACTCTTTCAAGCAACCACCTTTATTCTGCAAAACAAAAAAAGAAAATTCTTCTCCCAGTCAGTGTGTCGGCAGCCTTTGGAAAGCATGAGCCTTCCCTCAGGAGGACTAGCTAGCTCAATCGCAAGTGCATCTCTGCAGCTTCCAACTGCAGAGCTAAAACAAGCTGCGGCCCACGTCAGGCCACTGCGAGTCACAGCTGTGCATACGCTCCCCCTAAAGCTGCCTCAGGACCTCTGCTCTGTGAAGCACCTCACAGCCGATGCGTTTATTCAATCCCAATGTTGCTTAATCTTCCCATGAAACTACCCAATGCCAGTTTATGAAAGACTGGGCTCCGCCACTTAGCACAGCCTTCGCTTTTCAGCTTTGCACATTTTCCCTTTTCCACTGCTAGTTTTTTTTCACTTGTTCCTTTGTCACAGTTTCAACTGTGAGTGCGCAGCAGACTCCCGTGAGTGCTGAAATTACATGTTCCACCTCCAGTTCTGCTAATCAGCTTGAGAATTACTAAATTACAAACACAAACCCACAGCTGAATCCAGGGTTTTCTGCACACATAAGACCGTTTTGTTTTCTACATGGGAGGAAATACAGAGTCTAATCTATTTAATGTTTTTCCCCTTGGCAGTGGAAAGTATGTTGTGGCACTAGCGTACTGCCGGCACAGTGACATACCTGTAACGCCAGTATTTACTGGAGATGTTAATTAAATTGGCGCCCCTACATTTTTTTTCATGCTCTGTGATGGGGGCTGATCTCAGTGTGCCTCCAGCCTCCTTCCCTCCCTCGTTCTCAGCTGCTTCTCCGAACTCTGGGCAATGTTCACACAGCCTCTTCTCCAGCAGCAAGGAAGGGGATGGATTCAGGCTGAGGATGCCTTTTGCAGTGCTGAAGCAGAGTGCTGTGTGATACTGAGGGGCAGCCACTGATCCCAGAAGGAATAATCCCGGATAGAAACAAGAGGAAGGGAGGAGAGAGACAGCTCCCTACCTAGTCACAAGATGAATTCTGAGGTCAAAAATGCTCCCAGATATAATCGCAAGTACTTGACAATACTAAAAAAGTAATCTGGGAGATTGAAACAGTATTGTCTACAAGTGCAAGTCACTGAATGTGCTGTTAGTGCCACAGAGGGATCCCAGAACAAACTCCCACCTGAGGTGCAAAAACCCTCACAGCACCTCTCATGAAAAAACAGAACCTTAGGTCAAATACAAAACTGTACCTTGAAGTGATCTAAAGTCTGCTGCGAGGGGTGAGTCAATACTTTTCTTCCTGCTCCTAAATTCCCTCCTTTGTTCTAGCACTCGTGCTCAGCCAGGTGTACAGCCAGGCCCAGAGAAGAACGGCAGTGCTAGCATGGAAAACAGAGACAGGACTTGCGCACACAGAGGCTTTTGGGGCAGGGGGGGGAAGAGAATGGGATGCTCCCTTTGCACAACCTGGGTGAAGCCACCAGTAAATCCGCACCATAAAGACAAATCACATCTACTACACATCAGCTCATCCACAGCGCATCTGTGTGCATGCTCTTATCCCACAGTGGGGAAGCCATCTGAATGTTTTTCCTCCATGGCTCGGAAACAATAATTAAAGTGAGCTCTTCTTCTTCTTCAACCAAGCTTCTGACCAAGCTCAGACATAAGTCACAGTAGAACTCAGCCATATTACTCTCCAACTGCAAAAACTGAAATAAGAAGCATCTGGAAAGAAGGCTGATACAATAGGTTCCTGGCATCCAACCCAGAGCAGTAAACGAACAGTAGAAAACGTTACAAATCCGAAGACTTTTCTCTTTCTGATAAACCAGATCCAATAAATGAGTAAACAACAAGTCACATATATTTCCCACCAGAACCAGTCATCTTCAACTCAGGCCATTTGTGCTGTGCCACAACCACAAAAACATCTTTGTTATGTTCCTTCTGTTTAGGGAGAGTGACACAAAATCACAAGAAGTCTGTCTGACATTTTCAAGAGGAAAGGGTCACCAGGCTGATTATAACACCACTGCCACTTTTGCAGCTACCTACTTGCTTTATTTACTCTATTCCATTAAATAATACAAAATAAGTAGTAGGAAAACTGATGTTGGGGGGGATTTCAAGCTGCACCCCCATCTCTTCTCTCTGGCAAAAATCTGTATTTATTAGGCAAGATGGCTGTGGATCCAGTTGGCAATTCTTTACATCTCTTCATTTTGAACAAAACAGTTAATTTACATTTGTAACATCACATCTTTACTTGTGCTTTGTAAAAATCAGCTCATTGCCAAGACTTAATGAAGCAAAAAAACAGCTGGATTGAAAGGCTATTTGCAATCTGAAAATACAAGCTGACAGTATTTAAAAGAGCAGCTGACTAAAGAAATCGGTTTGTTCCATGCACATTTCTCTCCAGTCTTCCATGAAACCCAATAAAGCCAATAAAACATAATTTCTACCCATTCAGATTGCCATGAAAGATGAGACAATATCCTAATGGAGATGATGATTCACACGCTTAGTGTAAGGCAAGTTATAGTGAACTGGCCAGCAGTAAAGGATGGATCTCTGCATTAAGTCAAAAGCTCAACAAGTAACTGAAAGCCACAAACAAAAAAGTTATTTTAACAGTACAATAACCAGAAACTGATGATGTCTAAAAGAAAAATGCAGCAGGTCAAAATGCAACAATTGCCTGTTGGTTCACAGAAAGCAATTGGACCTGAAGAAAATACCAGAGCTTCGTGGCAATACAACTTTACATACATCAATACACCCCAAAGCAGACAGACATCTGTCCGTGGCATGGATAAGAATCACATAACCTGTCCTGTGTCTCCTCCTAACCCTCCCTGAAGGCTTCCCAGAAGTTTTGAAAGAACTGCTGGTGTCCAGCCGACAGGTCCCAGACTATTTCAGAGAAATGCTCTTTGGGGACCAAAGCCTGGACCACCACCGAGACCCGTGTCTCTGGCTCTTCTCGGTTCAAGTTGGCCTCACTGTAGAAGCCCTTTTCTCCGAAACTTTCCCATTCTTTTTGAAGTGAAAAAGATATTAAGGCTTTGTCCTTCTCCCAGGTCATGCCGGACCCTTTCACCAGGATCACTGCCAAACGGTAAGGCAAGTTTTAATTCTGGAAATACCTATGCTCTTATCTGACATCCTAAAAGCTACAAAGTATTTAGCAAGTGCGTTGAGGAAAGGTTTTATCCCTGGGTACAAGCAGTAGGAGAAAATAAAACAAGCCACTTGCTCCTCATGTCTGCTTTAGCACAACAGGAGAGTTGCCACAGAATATGCCCCATCTTCAAACACATAACATTGGAGTCTTCAAATACGTTCCTATTTGCTCTTTTTATTATTTAGAGAGAAATGTGTAAGTTGAAAAAAAAAACTGACCTCTAATTTGCCATGTCAGTTTGTCAAAATTAAATTAAAAAAACCTGAAAGAATATCCAAAAAGCAATGAACATAATGAGCCCATCACATGCAAACAGCAACCAGCAAATGATGCAGCAAAAAAAAAGTACAGCAAGTAGCAAGTATCAGTATGTATTATCGCTGCTAGGGTGGATATTTTATTAATAATTAACATAACTAAGAATCCAAAGTAAATGAACACTGGAAAAAACAGCTGATCTCATATCCCATAGTTTTGAATGAAACATACACTCTGCTGGGTTAAAAACAGTATTTTGTGGGCTTTGCCTTAAAAAGCTCCTGTATTTCAGAGGAAGCAAGGGTTTCGTTTCAAGCATGAGTTAGTCCCATCCCAAAAATTCCAAGGGACAGGTTCAACATTAAAGGAAGTTCTCACATACAGAAACAAAACAGAAAACAAAACAAGAACATGTGCTTTCAGGTTTTTGAAATAACATCATGCTAATTGAAAGAGAAAGAAAGAGGGGAGGGGGCACTGAGGCACTTCTTTACCAGTCAAAAATAAACAAAAATAAACAGCACCAGAGAGATCCAAGACAGCTTCCTTAAGTACTCCGTTTGCATGATATACTTATCTCATTTTTCCATTTACTTTTTCTTTTTAAAATAAGATTTTCTGCTGGAGACACCAGCTGCCTCTGTAGTTCCATATTTGGATTGATTAAATAATAAATAAGGCTGACTAAAGCTAAGAGTTTTCAGTTGAATGAGTAAGCTTTAAATAATTTCTTTCTTAGAGCAACTGGTAGACATCATTTTCTTTTAATTTCAATTACAGTGAAACAGTACCTCTGTGTTCACAGAATAAACATGATCCATTTCATTCATGCCTAGTAGGTGGAGATCTAAGTGTTTCTAATCTATCACTCTGAAAGGTTTAAGTTGCATTGTAAGTTGCATTTCAAGTGATGTTTCCTAAAAAGACCTAAATCAAAAGCATCCCTTGTAGCAGACAAGATAGCTAAAAGGAAAACCTGTCTCCTGATAACTATAAAATGTATTATTTTACAGAAGACACCTACAGTTGAAGAACAATGGCTCAAGGTTTAATTGCTTTTTTTTTTTTAAAACTCATGATTTAAAAAAAGTTCATGCATGACGACTACTTTGCACGCAACACATGCTTAAACACATGCAAAATATGGAAAACAAATTTCAATTGGAGCAATCTTCTGTTTTACCTTTTTTGAAACATTAATTGCAGGTAAGGGCAAAGGCAGCTAACTAAATAATGATATTTTCTAACAGTGATATTATTTCTGCATTATGTTTGGACCATGTAATTTGATGCATGGAAAAGGCGTAAGGTAGATGACACTGAGCTTCTTCAAGTAAATGAACCTGTTTCACAGTCCGAAATGTCTGGTTGAGTATTATTTAGAAACTATGGTACAGCTCAGGAGAATTTCTGCAAGATCCAAGACTTGAAACACTCCTTCAGTCACATTAAGAGTAAGTCCATGAAGAATTACAGGTATCACTGAAATTCTTGAGACTGAAGGCTTTCTATTAACAAGCAAAAACTGTATATTTTTATTTCTTGTAGCAATACATGCCAACTGCATCAAACAAGCAAGCAGAAAGCCTGTCAAACCAGCAGCCTGCTGGCCTTATGCAATGCCACATCTTAGCAAACACACTTTGGCTGGTTGGTTGGGTTTGTTTGGGGTTTTTTTGTGTTTTTTTTTTTTACTATACCAGAAGTACCGGTCGTCTCTGGTGATACTAACTCCTTCGAGGGCTTCTCAAGTGGTACCAGTGGTTTAGGATATCTTGATGCTACAATGAGTTTTCAAAAGCAAGACAGCAATAAGTCATTATTTAAAATCTGCCAGTCAACACTGGAATATCCACTGGCAAGGAAAGAGTCTTTATAAACACTAAGATGACTGGATTTCTCTAGGTCTTACACCAATTCCACCTGAATGTTTGCAGGCTCTCCTCTGCAAAACCGTATGGCAGCTTCTACATTTAAGCAGAGAACTTGCTTTATGTTATATAAGCAAGCAAAGTTTCAGAATAGAAAAGAAAAGCAAACCACAAGAGCAAAACCTTCTAATACTTAGGTAATATATGCATGGCCCTGTCCCAAAGTACCACCTATATTAGCACAAGCTTCACAAATGGAGTTTAAAGCAGAAGGAGTATTACCAAATTTATTAAGTTAAAATTTTATGAAAATTTTTCTATATAGTTAAATTTTCCATAAGCTACTATGTGCATATTGAGATGACAACATGATGACAAATTCAGCTTCCCCAAGCTACCCACATTTGCAGTTTTATTGTAACTTAAAAAAGGAAGTCCAAATAAAATCATACACATCCAGTTGAAATAAAACTTAAAACATGGAGGAGCACTGCAATAAAAATATGCAATGTCTGATTGACTAATGCAACGCAGTAAGAGGTAGAATGAACAATGAAAATAGAGATTTCCTACTGCCCAGGACTACATTTTGGAGGTGAAGCTTTGTTCATGCACTTTTTGCTTTGGAGTTCTGGGATTTGGTTGTGGTTCGGGGCTTGTTTTGTTTGGTTGGTTTGGGGTTTTGTTTGTTTGGTTGGTTTGGGATTTTGGAGGGAGGTTTAACTATGCTTTCACTTTTTAAAGGTTTCTTGGGGAATGGGGCATAACTCTCAATAAGACTTAAGTAGTATTAAATTTTTTAACTAAGGCACCCCCATACAGCACCCAGACCTTCCCATGTACTTTGTCAGCATAACGGGCATCCATATTCTTGAAACAGGATGTAAAAAAAGATAATCTGAAAAAAAAAACAAAACAAAACACACCTAAATTTCATAGTAAGGGAGAATCCAATCTAGGGATAAAAAGAGGGTGGAACTCCCACCTCTACCTGTTACTCAAGAGTAGCTGCAGGGTTCACTTGATCAACCAAGCTTATCCCTGGTCACAACATCTACATAACCACTGTGAGCTGTCAGCAGAGCGAGAACCCAGCTTCCCCCGGCCAGGCTCCAGCCCAGCTCCCTGAAGAGGGCAGAAGGCAGAGCCCTGCTCTTCAACACCGAGGCCTGGGAAAGCCACAGCAGGTTCATGCATCAAGGATTCCAGATACAGAAGCACATGACAGCTAAGGGGCTGAATGCAGCTTATAATTTCTCCCTCTCTTCACCAAGGCTGAAGAAAAATAGTGTCAAAGCAACTCGAAAAATCTCTCTTATTCTTTGTTCCTCCCCCCGCCAGCAAATGGTATCAATTTCAAGTAAATGGCCCGGATTTAATATTAGCATTAACTAACACTTAGGGTTCAAAGCCTTTTATAATGGTTTACTTTATCACAGGTAATAAAATACTTGGCATTACATAGATGACCACCATTTGAAAATAGAACAGTTCCCTCTGTAGATTTAAAAAAAAAAAAAGATCAGAAGAGTCTGCGTAGTACTCTTCCTTCTGCACTCTACCTCCATGAGAGGGCTTGAAGATTTTGGAAAGAAAAAAAAAAGTTTCACAAGCAAAGAGAGAAGTAGTACATGTTTTCATCTGAAACGTAATATTCCTTTCATCACTGAGTATTTTTGACTCAGCAGTGAGATTAGCAATAGTCCTGGTGTATGCTGTGATGGCCGAAGAACACAAAGGGACTGCATGCAGGCAGGCTGGTAAGAGTTTGTCATTTTACCAGCTTGATGGGGCACTTCAAACTTGTGAATTAGGCACTTGCCAGCAGTCTGCCAGAAGATCTTTTCCTAGAATAGCAATCAAACACTAGAGTTAAAGAAATAATTGCTTGACTTAGGTCACAGCAAGAAAGAGGTAGATGATCTTTCTCCACACACAGCTCAGAGTTCACCCGTGTACACTGGGCCTGTAGAGGAGAGAGGGAAAAAGAACCGTCCCCACCAGGTGCCACCGTACCTGCCAAAGCACACCACCTCCTTCTTCTCCCTGCTCAGTGGGCTGGGTGTCCTCCCAAGAAACCTCACACTTCCACTGTGAAATCACTCTTTAAACAAGACCAGCAATTCCACAAGGATCAAATCATGCTTTGTTGTGTTAACACAGGTTGTGTTCTACCAAAAAAAAGTACTAAACCACCACAGCAGATGACCTGGTCTGTTTGTATTAGCAGCAAGCATCTGATTCCTGCAACAACAGGAATCTTCTTCATAGGAGATCAAGTCTGGAATGCCTAAAAACTTCAGTGAAATCTGTTTGTTTGAGATGACATTTGAAGTCCTACGAACGAACTTTTCTTTTTAAAGTTGTGGAAGTAGGGGAATCTAGGCTCTAACACTCCCTAAGCTATTCCAGTAAACTGAGGAGTTCACAAGTTTAACACCAGATCATAAACCACAGACGTTTCTTCTGACACCAAAGTAAGATTTCACCCAACAACTGCTAAAAGCTTGCAAATTCCTGCAAAAAAATCTTGCCCCAGCTGTCAGCCCTATTAAACGCATGGAGGTGGTGCCTTTTATCCACAGCACTAAACATTTTTTTTTTTTTAAACAAAGATGCAGTAAATTGAAATTATGAACATTTTTCTATCGGAATGCACCAGTTTAGTCACAGATTATTTATTAAAGGATCTATGGTATGACATACGAGTGCCTTCAAAGAGAATCTATCTAGAGACTGCATTCTCCAAGACCTACAAATTAAACCAACAAAACTAGCTGTCAAGACTGCATTGCTACTGGGTTTTTGCATGTTTTCCACTTAATACACATCCTCAACAGGCAGCAAAACAAGCAATTACACTTCAGAGGGTCTTTTATTTAGTGATCACATCACAAAAGCTTTCCATTTAAAATATAAAATGCAACTTGGTGCTTTCAAGGAATTGTGTTCAATGTACATATATTCTATATTAAAAATATACATATTATATATACACAGAGATATGTGTTGTGTATCTATTTTATGCTTATGTACACAAAGCTGAGAACACAAGAATTCTTTTCCCATCTTTGCAACAAAATATGGGAAAATAATGGATTCTCTCACTACCGAGACCCGAGATTTCTTAGAGGCCCTAGATAGCCATCATGTTAGTATTATTAATGGAAAATGGTTACATCCGGGCTCAAGAATATTTTAATCCAGCACAGACAAGAACAACAGTACCCTCAGAAGAAATAAACATACAGCAGGCATGCTAAGTTTAATAATTCTTATCTAAGCAAGTCAAACCCATCAGTCGTCTTCCTCCTTGTTACCGGGCTTGCTGCACTGCTTAGAAGTGCTTTCATGAATCATTTCATATCATACACTGGAAACTAAAGGTAGAAAGCCTGAATATGAGCCCCTTAAGAAAGAAGTTACATCTCCTTTCTAATACCACTCTTTTATAATGCAAAATTGCTACAGAAGAGGTCAGAGGCATTAAATCGTCCTCCACTTTGCCAGAAAGATTTTTATACTTTCATCTCCCCCATGCAAGAAATGAGCAACATGAAGGAGGATTTGACTGCCTTGTTGCCAACAAAACTAAGCCTTGATTATGGGGCACCACTTCCACAAACAGGAAAGCAGAACTATTACGCTTAAAATAAATTGGCCTACTTACTACGTCAGTGTTTCTGTAACTATGAGAAAGAAAAATACAGTATTTGTATTCAAGTCCACATGCATCATATCCATCTGCTGTGGCTGACATGCTTACAAGAAACAGAAGCTGAAATTTAAAAACTCAGTTTCAAACCTCTTCTTAGGAAAATGTGAGACCTTATTCACCTTTCCAAGATTGGAAAAAAGAAAAGGAAAAAAAAAAAAAAAAAGAGAGAGAGAAGAAAGGAAAAAGACTTAATGAAGAAGGAAACCTAAACCCAGGTGGGAAGGTCTTGCAGCTTTCTTCAAAAAGAGCAATGCTGTGACATTTTAACTGAATTTTAAGATAGCTAGCAAGACACAGATTATAGTTTGAAACAGGACAGCTCTCAAAATATCTTCTGAGAACAATTCCATCAAGATTCAGTTTCACAGCCTTCCCCCTAGCTTCTCGTATGCAAAACCCGTCTATTATTTCAACTCGGGCTCCCAGGTCAGCAAACACAGCTTCACAGCCACCCTTTAACACAAGCTCACAGGGCTCCGTCTTCTGACTGAAGCACTAAAACAGAAGAATCTCAGTGTTTACTAATAGCATCGAGTTTCAACAGCTTTCTGGAAGCTAAACTGTTTAAATTGACAGCTAGTGCTCGGCATCTGGAAGCTCTAAGTGTCCAGACATAAAAGTCCAGGTACGACATGTGACAAGCCGATGGCAGGAACACATTCCAAGCCACCCCTTCACAAGCCTCTCCCCACCTATGGATCTGTAACTACAGTGCAAACAGATATGTTAAGTTTCAAAAACGCTCCGAGACTCACCTAACTTACAGATCAACAGCTACGACTCACCTACCTGAGGACCGTCCTTCAGCGTAGCAGCCGCAGCAAAGGATGGGTTTCCCTGCAGCCTCTGCCATTAGCGGAGGCCACAGATAGTGTGTCCTGTCATATTTCGCGCTAGGGCAATTAGTTGATGGAACTGCATCCTTCTGGTGGTAGGCCTGGGAATGGGCTGAGGAATAGGCCCCATTTGGTTCTTGATGTGCCCAGGTCTCCCCATATTGCTGACAGCTTCCCCTAGCTGATATGGGGTCTGTTAGGGCACAGAAGAGGTAGTGAAGGAAGAAGGTCAAAACTTAACCCAGGAAGGACTGCGTTAAGAAGGATACGGACTAAGACCTCCCTTTCCATATAGAAGTATGAAAAGATCACAGGCACGAAACAAGCTTAAGCACAGTGGCAAAACTGCATAGGCATTTCATGATTGAGAAGAGACTGATTTTCCAGAGTTAAAACAGGACACAGGAATTTATTCCGCAGGTAGACAAGTAAATTTGAAGGCTGCATTTGGATCACTTTCACTGGAAATCAACACAAGAGTAAAACTAGCGATCTCATCTAAAGAATCAGCTACTGGGAGCTACTGCATGCTGCTACTGAATGAGAAGATCGAGAAGAAACCCAACATCTCCAAAACCACTTTATCTTGATTGAACTCATCAGCTGTAAAAAAATCAAGCATGACACTAGTAAAGTGGAGAAAATACTTGGAAAGCAGGGCACAAATACCTCTCACCCCCCATCCGCTACTCACGATCACAACCTGTCTACCTAGTTAGATCATTCCTATATTGTCACCATTCCAACAGCAGGAAAGAACAAACATACAAAATATTATCTAACCATAATACAGCACATGAAGTACAGAATATCAACATCTAGCCCAAAAATCATACAATTTTCTTCCCAGTGCAGCCCTTCTATTCCCTTTGTCATCTTTTGGCACTCTTTGGTGTTGAGAGCAATGATACACATCAGACACTCCTCAGACACTGGCTCTACATTCACTGCCTTTCTTCACATAATATCTGAATTCCGTCAATACCAACCCTCTGCAGAAAACAGCTATGGGCAATCCATCCCCACCAGGGACTTCTGGCATTACCACTCCCATCCTGAGCCCAGAGCAGCTCACACACGTGCACACCAAAGAGGGTCCAGCGCTATGGTGGGTGCATCTAATGAAAGCAGCACCTATTTTACCAGCGTTGAACGATTCCTTTGCCACATTTCCTCTCTTGTTGATGTGCTTTTAGTTCTCTAGAATGTCAGGGAACGTACACAAGATACAGACTATAGTTTTAATTTTTTTTTCCCTCTAAGTTTTATTCAACAGACTTACTAGAAGCCCTTCTTAGTTACGATTTTTCTTTTTCCACAACATGTGAAGTATCATTTCTTAGAGTTAAAAGCTGACAGCTGTTATCATGCTGCAGTCTGATAAAAAAACATGAATGGAGCTGGCTAAAGGAAAAGCTTATTTTCAAAAAAGTCTTATCAAGCTACTAGATGGGCAGACCAAGAATCCGACTCCAAGGACTGATGTCTGATAGCATTACCACACTTTGTGCAGCCTTTACCTGTGAGACTACGAAGCCTACAACTGAGGTTTTGTTGAAATGATCTCTCTGGTGAGATTAATGCTCACAGTTCCAGGCACAAGTGAATTGCAGCTTCCGCTAGCGGAATAAATTTGCAGTTTACTAATAAGGTCCCATGCAGTAAAGTCTCTAAACTCACACTAATGCTTTTGCTACTCTGCCTTCTAAATCCTGAATCATCAGAAAGGCTCAGTATTTTACAGAAACAAACTTTCATACTATAGCTAACAGCAACCGAGCAGCAAGATATTAAACAGGACCATCTGTTTAACTATCTCTCTGTATAAATCTTGAGACATTACACTGAAATGCATTTTAAAGTCTCATTTTGATATCCACCACATGATCCTCCAGGTACACAGAAGGACTGCAAGCAACCCAGTTTCACCTGAGCAATAACTGCCGAGATAGAAACTCGTACAAAAACCTCACAGCAAGAACCCTTCAGAAGCTGAGAAGGATTTATTTAGGTAGAGTATTAGTTGTTAGTATTCAAAAGTTAGCATCAACTTACAGCTCAAAGCATACTTCCCACTATGTTGGAAAACAAATAGAAACGATTCACACTCTGCAGAACAGCAGCGCTGCTCTTAAAATGAACCTCTTAAGTGAACTACTCTGGCTCTGACTAGAAACACCAGTGTTTATGTGCAAGTGTGCTATCAACAAAACCAAAGAGGTACCTGAAAAGGCTCTGTCTCTTCACAAAAGCCACTTTTCTATGGCTGACCCCTGGACCTGTTCTCTGTCCACCACAAGATTTCTTCCAGACATGTACAGAAGAGCCACAAGGCACAGGAATGCCCTTTTTCCAAGGGCACACTACTATCAAAGTCACAAAGAGGCCTAGATCAAATGCACACAGATATCTTAAGTACCTGCTATCATCTTTGTTGCAATAGGGATCATAAATTACAGCTAAGCATCAGAACCAGAAGTACTGAGGCTGTAATTAAACGGATTTGGTTTAGTCAGGTTTTTGATTTGTTTAAGCGAAAGTGTCAAGCTGGCAAGAAGAGTTGGATCAGACAAAAAAAAATCACGGTGAATTATTTTAATTGGTGTCGCGTAGCACTGTAGCACATTCAGATATAAATCTATAAACCTTCCCAGCCCATACACGCCTTCCCGCAGAAGAACCAACGCTTCCAAGAAGCAATGCCGGCAAGCTGGCAGCTCTCCGTACGGGGAAGTGCAATTCGTGAATGAGCTCCCGGAGCAGCAGCAGGCCAGCGTCTCTTAAGAGGTCTGAAACCCATTCACTGCTGCACTAGTGTCAAGAGGAATTTAAGGAAGCCAGCTTTCCTACTCCCCACTCCAAAAAATGGCCACCCGCACCTCTCCGAAACTCCTTGGGAGATGACAAACACACCGAGGGCTTGGCACGCTGGGGCGGGGGGGGGTGTTAAGTTCTGAAGGTGCCGCAGATGCTTCTGGAAACTAAATTTCAGGTTGCGTGCCTCGTTTATCCCCGATTACGCTAAAGCACCCTGGCGCACTCCCCTCGACGCCTTGTCCTGCGGGAGTTTCCTACTCGCTCGGCCGCCCGAAGGAGCCGTCCGG
>VZTL01011827.1:0-23089 GCA_013400535.1 Scopus umbretta
AACTAAGCTGAAATCAGGACAGATAAGAACCAGCAGCGCTGCATATTGCCATGTGCACATAGAGATTGGCCACTGCCATGCAACTTCATGCCAGGTAATCATACTTAATGAGCAGCAGGCACCAATAACTGAACCTAAATCTCAGCTATCCATTTTCATAACACCATATTATAATGTTATTTCTTAATCTTCAGATTGCAATACTCTGTACTCTATTTTGTTTTAAAAAAAAAAAAAAAGTCTTTCAAGTTCTGGTAAGAAAAGGTTCTGTTTTCAACTTCAGAAGAGATTCAAAGATGCGAATTTAACAAACACTGATGTGTATTCTTATACTAAATAGTCAGGATCTAACATGTAGCTTTGGCCTTGGTATTTTTTGTTTTAGATCTCTTCTGAGACTTTTTTTTAAATGTGTACAGTTATCAGTTAACTGATTTTCTTCACTGTACCTCACTTCAGAGTGTAGATGTATTGGGAAGAAATACTACATGCATACCTGATTTTTTATCCATGTTCAAAAATATTGCTAATATTTTGCTTTTATAATTTGCTTCCACTGACAGGCCTCAAACACTGGAGAAGTAGAAAGCTAGTAATTTTTTCTGTTACTTGAGTAAAAAAAATGGAGGCATGGGGGAAAAATACAGTGTTCAAACAATTTTTTTTCTGAAGTTGCAACTGTAACTGAACAATCTTGTTCAAAGGCTCCTTCTGAGCAACACACTTTCTGTTGTTATTGTTATCTTTATCACTGTCCCTTATAATATAGTAGAATATAAATTTAATCTAGATAGGATGTATTTCACTACATCTAACAAATATCTAAAAATTATGTTAATGTTTTTTCTAAAGAGTGTACAAAGGAATAAGGTTTTATCTTTATAAATGAATGCACACAGACAAAAGTTTCTGTTTGCCTTTAAGCATATAAGAAAGGGACCATTTGTTATAAATTGATTTTTAATTTTTAAAAGTAATAAGATCATCCAAGGTCAGACTGTTATCCTCTTACTTGCAGTTCTGAGTAGGAATCAATGGAACTGCTTATGGGAGTAAATTCTCTCTAATGTGATCACATCCAGGGCTCACAGCCTGATCTATGAATGTCAGCATCATATTAATTAATCACCTCTGAAACACTGAACAAACTACATGACTTTGAGATTTTCTATCATTTCCCAAGGAATGAAAGCTACACCAATACTAAAAAACAAAATGGAGAAAAAAAAAACCAGAATCTAGATTAATATTAAATAAACAATATTCAATGGTGATAAGGAGGTGACATCAGATGTGCAAAGGTTCAGTAAAAAATATGAGCAAAGTAAGAAAGGAATGCATAATATTTAGAGGGACAAAATAATTTATATCTCATGGTGATGTCCGCTATGAACATAAATAACATTATGTTTTGAGGGAGTAAATTGTCCACAATTATAGAAATCCTACTTGAATAAATGTGTGTTCTGTTTGTGTACTATTTAATTTTTTATAATTCTGCTTCTCAGTATAATAATATTAATTCAGTTTTTTTTTAATTGAAATGAATAGGCAGTCTATGTTTCTTGGTATAATCTTGACATAATAAATGTAGCCAAAATGTTGATGGATGGTATTTTTGATTCAAATATCTTTCCAGATGCTGGTGCTGTATATCACTGTGAGAAAATAGCTGACACACAGTGAAGATAGGAAGATTATTTTATTAAAACAAATCAACATTTTAGAAATAGTTCTGTGTCATATTAGGATTACTTGAATTCTTTTAAAAAAATTGTTGTTCAGTTTTGGGGTTTGGCTTTGTTTCCTCCACCATGTTGTGTTAAGTGAGGAAGAGGTCAATCGCAGAAGGATCGATATCCTATTTGTTCCTGATATGAAAGACCCTGAATCAAGACCCTGGATGAGACAGAGTAAGATGTGAATCAGGAATGAACTCTCACCACGTGATTAAGGAAAATAAAGCTATTCATTGCACTCCGAATTCTACTCATTCTTACTGTATTTCTAAGGAAGGAATTTATTTCACTAAAACCACATGAAAACATATTTTTGGAAACTACTCAGATGGTTAGAAACTCATAGAAAAGTACAAATACTTGGCCAATTGTTTATTAAAAATAAATGCTCCTGCTTCAATTTCAATTTAGAAATTTATCATTAACAATTACTGGCTTAAACTGTATAACACAAATGTTTTACTTTAAGTACTCTATTCAAATTGCTGCTTACTGTCTTCTACACTCCACTTTCAATACGTTTCAGTCTCTGACCCCAAAAGACACATGTGACTCTTCTAAGATGTATCAGTGTTGCATTCTACCAAAGCTTTTAATCTTATGTGGGAGCTGATGTACTTAATGATTTTTTCCAGGTTACTATGAATTATGTTTCTGGTAGCAACTGTCTTCTCAGCAAACTATGGTGCCATATATAAACAACTTCTGAAATAACAAGGGAGCAGATAGGAAAAAAAAAAAAAAAGCCAAACCCCAGGGTCTAGCATGGCTATATTGTTCTATGCTACCTTGATGACCAAAATCGGTAGGAAGTGTTAAGTATCTCCATGAAATAATGAATCAGAAGGACATGTGATATTGAGACCTACTTAAAAGGAAAAGTTTTAGGAATTTGGTTACAGTAATTTTCTAATGCCCACATAGTATTTGTTGAATATATTACATTAGATGAAAAGATGGAAAATATTACTAGAATTGAAATGGAATGTATCGGTATCTTGTGTATGGTATAAGCATTAAGAGCCGTTGTCAGAATGGATTACCACATTTGACATCTTGCAACAAAATCAGTAATAAAGAAACAATAATACTATTAGGATTTATAAACCTAATATAAGTCTAAAGATGTCACACTGGCAATCCTGAGGTTCCTTATTTAGTCAAAATATGGGCAAATCATAGCTTGTGCAACTACTGGATTATGTTAAGCCAGTGTCCTAGGTATACTATAAAGTGAAGTCCATTCCAGCAGTTTGGAAACATGCTTCAGCAAAGCTGTCTTCAAGTAGCAACAGGCAAGAAGGGAAGGAAAAATAGAGCATTTTTACCCACAAAGAAATGCACAAAAGTTCTCCTAGAGCAATTACTGCTAAAACTGGTATAGAATCATACATGTACTAAACATTCAGAAAGACAGGGGCGTTTTTTGAGTACATGTAACATTTTCTTATAAACATGAAGGATCTGAGTATGGCACCATCAGTACAGGGTGCTTGTCAAGACCTTCTCACCCCACAGTATTCCTAGATCAAGTTACCCTTCTGTCTTACTGACCAACAGTTATGTTGTGATTTAATTTCTTCCTCTCCTTTTTGGCCTTGTATCCTACATCTTTTTGACTCTTGCATCCTACAAGCTTAAGAACATCAGATATCAGATCATATTATTCTATTACGGATTTCTTGAGCTGCTTGCCTGAAAAGCGTGGAATTAATTTCTCTTCCTTTCTCACCTTTTCTTTCTTTTTTCCAAGCTCAACAAGTAATTTAACAAAGCTTTCTCGATGGAAAGCAAACAACCAATAAAAAACAGATTAACGTACTGACCACTTCACATTTAATACAAAAGCTAGAGACTGTTTTCCATACTCTGAGGAAAGGATTTAAATATTGAAGTGCAGGAATCGCTTTCAAATCACAATTTTAGCCTCACAGGGGTAACTAATAAAGTTTCGAGATAGCTATCTGTGTCTAAGAAGGCAATAACACTTCAGATATTCCCTCTCTTACAGATGTTACTATATGGTTTAAGCTTATTTCTGTATTGTATTCTGACTCCATTTCTTTGGTGTGAAACTACTTTCTCTTTTCAATATTTAGCTAAATGTGTGTTGAATCTGTACTGTCAGCTACTGATTTCAGCTTTATCATCTGCAGATGCTTTATTTCTGGGGAGAGAATAAATATCATGTAAATAGTCAGGTATGTTTCCGGATATAGTTCTTCCCAAAAAGCACGTTAATCAAAATAATTGTAGTTATACAGACCTACCTAACCCCACACCCCTGCACACATTCACACACACAACCAAATTTGTGTATTTGGAGAAAAATAGAGAAAAACAAATATTTTTAGATATATGGAGATATTTGTAAGCACACAATCATATAGATAAATATTATTAAATACAGTATGTAATATAACATTTATATATATATGTGTGTGATACCTCATACCAAAATATTACTGTTTTTTCTTCTATCCTGTTTTCTTCCTTCCTGATTTTTTTTTTCTTCTAAAACACTGCTTAATATTGGACACCCAACTGTTATACAACATTTTCTTTGCAGCTATTGCATTGTAAACAATTCCTCTTCGTTGGCATCATTTCTAAATTAATACAGTCAATAACAAGCAGTAAAATTTTCAAGCAATTAATCAGTAAAATGAGTAGAACATATACAGCTGCTAGATTTAGACACTAATGACCCCATTTATAAAATAATTTTATTATTTTTTAATGTCAAATTACATCAATTCTCTTTCAAGATGAGTATCATACATCATAACAGAATAGCTTTCTGTCATTTTCCACTAATTTGGTGCTTGGATGCACATTTATTTATATATCTGTGTTTCAAAGTGGTGTTTAGGGCAAAACTACTTCTAAATGGGTTAAAAACAGAGGGAAAATATATACTTGTTAAGCTTTTTATTTTTTACTTCCCTATTCTTGAGGCTTGTGCTGACATTATGCTAAATTTCTCATTTGTCTTTTATCAAAATTTGGCAATAGTGGTTAATTGTTTACAGTTTTCCCTGGAAAACTATGATTAAGCCCTTTTATCTATGGCCATCTCCAAAGGGGCCACCATACAATTAATTGTGTTCAGTGATGGATAAATCCATTTTGTTTTCCTCTGAGTCCCATCACACTCAGAGGCTGAGATTAAAAGGAGGTTGAACTGTTCTTGGTGACATAGGGTTACTTTTTTTTTTTTTTAAAACTTCTTGCAAAAGTCGGGAGAAATGCTAAAAAAAAAAGTCTTTTCACAAAATTTTAACAGAAGGGTGGTGAACTGAATGTTTTTGGAAGAAGGCTTACCCTCTTGCTCTTCAGTTTTCTTTTTGGCTAAAACATGGTCCCTATGTAAACGGTGAAGGCTTGTTTACATTGAACTTTTCCTGTAAAATCACCAAACTTGGTCAGTTGTGCAGTTTTCTAAACATGGGATCAGCACTGCAGCACAGATACTGAAAGTTTGATATCTTTTTGCTGATAAATAAAGCTTAAAATGTTTCCAAGAAAACTGTTCGTCAGTCTTGTCCATCAGCTAAATAGCAACAAACATCTCAATACACAATGTGACGCGTGCACTTTCAGGAAAAGTACTAATATGTTATATTTAGTAACATTTTGACTGTTCACCTTCCAATAACTAATTTATTAAGGATTGTTAGGATTTTCTTGTTTCAGTGGTGGGGGGAGAAGAAAAAAAAGAACAATGAGTTTGTCCCCAAAAGTTCTTTTAGTATATATTGTGACTCAGTGAATTATAAAACCTGAGGTAATATTTCATGACCTAATCTTCTATTTCTTTTCCTAGGGTCTGAAATAATGTATTTACAGAAAACAGAGGAACAAGAGCCCTAAAAATTGTCCAGAGTGTTTTATTATTTATGTTTCAGTGTCATTTATATTTAACTGGTTTTTGCAGGTGTTCTTCTAAACTTGTTTTAGGAACCTCCGAAGTAATTTATTCAACAGTTGAATTACTTTCACAGACTGAGAGATTTTCTGTGCTGTTTACTTTAGTTTTCCCTTACTGCAGTATAAGATGACTATTTTACATATTTGAAGAATATTGTCATGTCTGTTCTCAGCCTTCATTTGTGTAATTTAACAAAAACATTTTAACATTTGATTGCAGGTCATGTTTTCCAGACCTCATTCTTTTTGCTTTTCTCTGTGACCTTTCTGGTTCACACACTTCTGATTCATGTACTTCAAGTACAGTGCCCAGAACTGACACAACTTCAAGTTATCAATCTTAAATAAAGCACATGGATTATTTCAAATATTTTGCATGTCAAACTTCTGTATATATGTTTAGCTACAATGATTATGAGCTTGAGCTTTTGCCACATTATGACATTATTTATTTTCAGTTTGTGGTTGACTGTAATCTTCCTGTGTTTACAAGATTCAGAAACGTTTTCTGGAAGGTGATTCCCTTTTTGAGAGTTGACTCTGCAAATATTTTTACTGCACTTACAAACTTCCAGATAGCAAATTAATTCTGATTGGTAATGGTCTTGCTTTTTGTCACTCTTATCATGATCTCCCTATAAGTCAATGAAAAGCACTCATTTAGACTGTATTTCTAATCTTTGCTTATAAAAAAATCACATGAAACATGCTCAACAATCCCACAAAATAATAATTAAAAAATATGATTTTTCTGTTAATTAAAACTTGCCAGATGTCTTTATCAACTTATTATCTTCTAAGTACTTACAGATTCTTCAATTATTTGCTGGAGTTTTGGAGCTGAAGATACCAAAAAAACCCCAGTAAAAAGTGGTTCATGATTCCCTAGGGCCTTTCTTTTTTTCCTCTTTTGGAAAACTGGCACCATGTCCCTATTTCATTCTGTCTAATTTTAAGTACTTATCTGAGACTACTGAATTAGAAGTTTAGTAATGGTATCTCCTGTTTGCCCAGCCATACACTTTCTACATGTGTTCTTCCTGAATAACATTCAGTTACTGTTATTGTCAATCTACCTGAAAACTAACCACAGAGGGAAAAAGTGGCCTGAGTGGCGTATGTACATTTCAGCAACGCTGAGTGAGGTAGGAATGAGAATGTAAAATATATTTTTGTCCCTGTTCAGTAATAAAGTAGCTCTTTCCTTAACCTTATTAGTATTATAATATTATAATAATTGTACTTACATAATAATACTATTATAATATTTCTTTTAACCATCTGTCCTGGTTTCAGCTGGGATAGAGTTAGTTTTCTTCCTAGTAGCTGGCATAGTGCTGTGTTTTGGACTTAGTATGAGAACAATGCTGATAACACACTGATGGTTTAGTTGTTGCTCAGTAGTGCTTACACTAGTCAAGGACTTTTAGCTTCCCATGCTCTGCCAGGGGCACAAGAAGCTGGGAGGGGGCACAGCCAGGACAGCTGACCCAAACTGGCCAAAGGGCTATTCCATACCATATGGTGTCACGCTCAGTATAGAAACTGGGGGAGCTGGCCAGGGGGCAGCGATCGCTGCTCGGGGACAGGCTGAGCATCGGTCGGCAGGTGGTGAGCAACTGCATTGTGCATCACTTGTTTTGTATGTTCTTTTATCATTATTATTATTATTTTCTCTTTCTCTGTCCTAGTAAAACTGCCTTTATCTCAACCCATGGGTTTTATTTTTTCCTGGTTCTCTCCCTCATCCCACCAGGGCGGGGAGAGGGTGAGTGAGCTGCTGTGTGGTGCTTGGTTGCTGATCGGGGTTAAATCACAACACCCTCTTTACTTCTTGCCAGTTTATTCACAAATTATTTGCTACACGAGACAAAAAAAAGTTTACATTTTTCTCTTATACCCAAATTAGCAATTTGACAAGTTTTCTATTTCTTTAGTTTTGGGGTTTTTTTATCTTTTTCCTTTCAGGTCATTGCTGAGTTCTTGATTTTCCATGTAGGTGTCTCTGTAGCACCTATAATTTCCTTCCATTAGGCCATGGATTATAGCTGTAATGTTCTTTTACAAAACTGTCCATCATGTGAACTTAGTACTGTTTCCTGTGAGGACTGCTGATTTGGATCTATGGATTTTATTGCACTGTCTTCTAAATTTTTCTCCATTAAAAACATAAATTTCACCATTCACTGTGATATTTCTTACCCAGTTAACCTTTCAGTTTCATGCATTCAATCATTTTGCCCTTGTTGATCACAAAGCCAAAAATGTTTAGCTCTTTCTTCAACTGCTGCATCAAAATGTTGGCTTCAACAGACTCCAAGAACTTGCTTGATGATCTGTTACTGATTTCTATATCTGAATATTTCTCTTCCATTACTTAGGGAGACATGGCTGGTAGTTCGTAACCTTTGATAGACTGTGCAACTTCCTGTTTACAACTGATTGCAGCATCTGCACTGGGTACAACTAACCACTCCACAATCTCTCTCCAAATTTGTGTGACTGTCATGGTAGGCATTCTAGGGACAAGGTAGTCACATATCATTCAGATTAGTCATTTGCTTTTTTTATTTTGATAGGATCATTCATGGCATGTGTTACTCACTCTGTTAGAACAAACAGCTTGCAGCAATCCAAGTCCAAAGAATTCTGGTGATCTTTTTCTTACATTATTTTAATTAGTTTGCTATACATGATGTCGTCTTCTACTAATTATAATGCAGCTGTATTTTAAATTTCAATTGCATAGTTATTTTATCTGTAATTCAAATATGAATCTGCTTTAATCAATAGAGGATACTAGATGTGCAGTTCATTCTATATCTTTCTGAAAGCTGTATTTTAGTTGCTTTACAGTCAGTGGACCTTCATCCTACAATAACAAAGGTGTAGACCTTTATTAGCTCTTGGCCTACAGACAGCTCACTTCAGTTTTCCAGGTTCAGAAATGAAGCTTCCTGGTTTTTCAGCATCATATGGCATTGAATTTTAGTCTATGTTTATGACTTCCTACAATAAATATATATTTCAATAATTAATTTCTCCTTTAGCATCAACTTCATGATTTGACCTTCAGTTATAGTGTTTGTCAGTTTTGATGGTGGTATTTTTGTTCTTGTCTCCTTTTTACTTGACCCAGCCACAATCTTATTACAGCTTGGGTCATGGTGTAATACATTAAGTCCTTGATAATGTCTCCTCTTCTTTTTTCCCTTACTAGTTTTTCCTAAACCACATGTAAACCAATAATGTAATCTAAATATTGGTATTCTGTTCAGTTATGTACTAAGATTTTAAGCTTTTATATTCCAAGAACTTTATCACCATTTTAAACTTGGAGGGAGTCATCTGTGGTCTAGTGAAAGGGAGACCAGGGTTTTACCTGATGGAGTTAAAAGATGAGGAAAGTTTTGCATATGAATAGTTTCCAAGGAACATGACTGAGTGCAGATAGACAATGCTAATTCCTATTCTGAGAAAGCAACCTGAAGATGTAAGGTTGCATGTTTAGACTGGCAGTTGTGAAATGTCTGACAGTTTGTCAGAGAAACCTTTGCAACAAATTAAGTTCTCGATATCTATATACATCACTCGTATCATTTCTGTGTACTCTTATAAAGACATATGAAGGTATCTGCACTTGAAACTGTTTAGCTCACTTCAGGTTTTGTTAAAAGACACTTACTTTTGCCAGTACTTGGCAAGAACTAACAGTGATTTTAAGGCCACTCACTAAAATCAGTATCCTTTCCTGGTGTTTCTTAAAACTAGGATACTGGAATACTCTAGACACATCTAACTCACTGATCCAAGTTATTCAAAGAATAACATGGTCAACAGCTAAAATTCAGAGGCCACTTTGAGGTCTGATCCTGTAGAAAGCATATGTGTACCAAGAGAGCTTCCTGACAACCAGCATTAGCCAGAAGAGCAGTCTTATGCAGCAAAAGAGCTGCAAATTCATCTAATACAGAGGGTCTGCTGGAAGCTTGTGGTGCTGATTATTTTGTTAAATGCCATGACTTCAAAACAGAACCATTCAATTAATCCAATCCCCAATTTACGTCCATTACTACAAAGCAAAGTGCCTGTCTGATTCTACCCTTAGTTAACTTATATGTTCAATTTGGGCCTTTAATTATGCCTTCCCATCCAAACCATCTCTAAATGGTCACTTTTTAAGAGCCATCTCTTAAGAGCACAGGAGCAGGCAATTCCAAAATGTCAGAAGTCAAGCAAGTGGGGCAGAAGGATGGATTGGATAAGCAGGGATCATATTCTAGAACTTAAGCAGAAAAGAAAAGTGTGTGGACATTACTTAGGCAGAAAAGAAAAGTGTATGGACATTGAAATGAAGGACAGGCAACACAGCAGGACTACGGAGATGCTGTTCACCACTCAAAGGAGAAAATTTGTGTGGCCAAAGCTCAACTGGAGCTCAAGCTGGCCAGTACTGTGAAGAACAACAGAAAAGGCTTTTTGAAAATGTTAACAGCAAAAAGGGGATCAGAGATAATATTATTAGTCTGTTACTTGATGAGGTCAGTCACCTTGTACATATGGACATAGACAAAGCACAGACATTTAATGCCTTCTTCACAACTGTCTTTAGCAACAATGATGGGCCTGGAGCCCTGTGTTGGCAGACCATGTCTGGGAGAATGATAAACTCCTAGCTGACTTTGAAGTTGTTCGAGACTTGCTGCTCTAGCTAGATGTGCATAAATCTATGGGGCCCAATGGGATTCTTTCCAAGGTACTGAAAGAGCTGGCTGATGTTATCACAGGGCCTCTCTCCATTAATTTTCAGTGATCTTGGGAGTCTGGAGAGGTCCCAGTCGACTAGGAGCTGGAAAATGTACCAATTTTCAAGAAGGATAAGAAGAAAGACCCTGGTAATTACATGCCTGTCAGTCTCACTTCTATGCCTTGTTAAATTATGGAGAAGGTTATTCTGGGAGTTACTGAAAAACACTTAAGAGAATGCGGTCATGGTCATAGCCAACATGGGTTCACAATGGGAAAAATCCTGTTAACTAACTTAATTTCATTTTATGACAAGGTCATCTATATAGTTGACCAAGGGAAGCCAGTAGAAGTGGGATTTTTTGATAGCAAACTTTTGATACTGTATCTCACAGTATCCTTCTGGACAAAATGTTCATCATAGAGCTAGGCGAGTCCATAATACAACGGGTGTACATTTAGCTGAAGGGTCAGCCTCAAAGTGTCAGAGCAAATGGGGTTACATCAGGCTGGTTGCCAGTCAATAGTGGGATTCCCCAGGGCTCAATTTTAGGGTCAGTGCTCTTTAATGTTTTTATGAATTATGTGGACACAGGAGTCAAATGCATATTAAGTAAGTTTGCTGATGATCCTAAATTAGGAGGAGCTGTGGACTACCTTAAAGGTAGAGAGACCTTACAGAGAGACCTGGATAGACTAGAGAGCTGGGCAAATCACCAACCGTATGAAATGTAAAAAGAGTGAATTCCAGGTTCTCCACCTGGGACAGGGTAATACTGGTTATACCCATAACATGGGGGACAAGAGGCTGGAGAGGAGCCCTGTGGAAAGACACCTGGGGCTTGGGTTGATGGCAAGTTGAATATGAGTCAACAGCGTGCCCTGGTGGCCAGAATAGCCAACTGTGTCGTGGGGTGCATCAAGCACAGCATAGCTAGCTGGTCAAGGGAGGTGGTTGTCCCACTCTACATTGCACTTGTACAGCCCCACTGTGAGTCGTGTGTGCAATTTTGGGTGCCTCAATGTAAGAAGGACATCAAACTATCAGAGTGTGTCCAGGGAAGGGTCATCAAGATGGTGAAATCCACAATCTATACGATTATGTTTCTCATTTTTTTATTATCTCGCATCTTGACTACTCCAACTTCTTTCTTTCTTGTTTCATATTGCCTGCTAATATTGACTCAGAACACTGTTCCTAGATTGTCTGTTTAATCTTTCTTTCATCCCTGTCACAAACTTCTCTACAAGATCAAACCTCAATAGTTTGGTTTTGAGATTAAGACCATCCATGATCTGTTTGCTCCTGCAGCACTTTCTTTATGCTATTGGTTCTAACCTCTGGTCTACCTGCTCTCATAGATTATTTGTTAAGGTTGTTTTTAAAGTTCCTTTGTACCTTTCCTCAAGACGTTCTTTCTATAATGAAGAAGCTCTGTATGCATTTACAAAATCTCAGTGTTCCTCTTAAAAATTCTCCTCTGCTAGGATGCTTGCAAAAACGATTAATACATCAGTAATTTGTGGGGTTTTTTCATGCTTCTTTCATGCTAGACAGTCCTATTTCCTTGTCTGCTTATTTGTTATTTATAGCTATGTGTTACTTCTGTACACTGAGCTTGAGTTGTATGGATTATCTTTTTCTTGTGCATTTTCATGAAGTTCAATCAAGACTTTGACTGGGATCACTTGGCACAGTTGCAATAGAAATAAGATATTCACCATCATTATCATCACCGACATGATCCTGTTTGAGAATAGCAGACACAGAGATGGACATGCTCCACCCTTTTTATTTTTATTAATAAACTGTGCAGCTGCAACCTCTCAAAAGTCAAATGATCACATCCCTTTGATTTTGTTGGGGCAGGGGGGAGACTTGAATTTCTAGACTTGAGTGGGAATTAAGTATATTTAACATACCTGAGAGTCATGTGATATATTTTGTATGAAAATGTTAAAGCAAGTATATTCATATTTGTTGTTATTTTTGTTTTCCTTTGGTTACTTTGGTTAATTTTGTTCTAAAATTATTGTACTCTGGTACTCAATACTTAGTGAACACTTAAAAATACAGTTATGGTGAACATAAAATCATAAAGACCAAAAGTTATGCATATGTGTTATCTGACACTAATACCATGCTTATACATTTTAGCTTGTATGTTAACATGATACTGGTTTTCTGGTTCGAAAAGATGAAACTATTGCTTCTCTCCTATCCTTAAACTTCCCAAATGTATTTCCGTATGTACTTATATCTGAATCCAAAGAAATTACAGTCCTGTCTGCAATATAACACAGATTCCTAATGGTATACATATTTCTATAACTTCACCAAAGTTAAAAGGCAAAAACCCTAGAAACACTGAAGGGTATTCTTCAGTATAATTTTGATAGTTATACTAAAACTGACTATATAAATTATGTGCATTATTATAGACTACATCTTGCATATGTTCTGAAGTTATTCCCAGGCTTACTCCTCTTGCTTATTTAGAGGACACAGGGAATGAGGAATGATAGTACATTCAAAGTAAAGTAAAAGTTAAAATATTTAGAACAGTGTTAGATTCAATAGACCTTACAGATAACATTAAACACACATGCTCAACAGATCTTTGAACTCTTCTGCATTTTATTCAGTCAGTCACAATGAGCTTCAAACATTATTCTGCTGAATTGCATTAAAAGAAATCTTATGTCAGGTGTTTTGGCATCTTATTCCTGCTATTAGTCTGACTTGTTTGGGTTTGGGGTTTGTTTTGGTTTTTTTCCAAAGCAGTAGAGTGTTAATTACATTTAATTTAACAAGAATGAAAACATATTATGATGGGCCTGACTCTCTATGGTCAAAGCAAAGAGTTTATACAAAAAACCTTTGGATCAGCCTCAAAGAAAGAAGAAAGAGTCTTGAAGAGAAGGCCAATAAGGCAAGTGTTACTAGGGAAGGAACTTAGACCACTTACTGCATGATGAGTCTAGCAAAAGGAACACACAGTTTGCCTCCCCCCCGCCTCGGTTTTTAAGGTAAAATCAATTTCTAGACATTTATCTAGTTAAGATTTGTCATCTCCTCAGAGACTGTGTTCCTACACAACAGACATAACTGTTAAAAATACTATTGTAATTCTTTCTTCTATAGAGAACTGAGACAGGGAGACAGTTAAGGTTATACAGGAAGTCTGTGAGAAAGTAATAGTTAGGACTGAATCTCAAGAAATACTACACAATCACCAAGAGAAACTACATGTAACAGAGTTGATATGATTTTCCACCAGCTTTGTTGCCCTCCTCTGGATGCATTCAAGGACCTTCACATCCTTCTTAAATTGTGGGGCCCAGAACTGCACACAGTACTCAAGGTGAGGCCGCACCAACACTGAATACAGCAGGATGATCACCTCTTTCGGCCAGCTGGTTATAGTGTGTTTGATGCACCCCAGCACGTGGTTTGCCTTCTTGGCTGCCAGGGTACACTGCTGACTCATATTGAGCCTGCTGTAGTCCAGCACCCCCAGGTCACTTTCCACAGGGCTGCTCAAATCTGTCTAGACCCCTCTGCAAGGCCTCTTGTCCCTCAAGAGAGTCAACAGCACCTACCATTTTGGTATCCTCAGCAAACTTGATAATGCTGCATTCAACTCCAGTATCCAGACTGTTGACAAGTATATTGAACAGGACTGGCCCTAGAACTGAACCCTGAGGAACACCACTGGTGACCTGTTGCCAGCTAAATGTAGCCCTATTCACCACAACCCTTTGAGCTCTGCCCTTCAGCCAGTTCTTCATCCAGTGCACCGTAAACCTGCTAATAGCACAGTTGGACAATTTGTCCAGAAGGATGCTGTGAGAGACTGTATCAAAAGTGTTACCAAAATCCAGAAAAGCTACATCCACCACCTTCCCTTCATCCACTTATTTTGTAACATATATGTCTGTAACATATGTATGTGTGCCTACACATACAGCTAGATGATAACAAGGCATATACTACACAGATTTATCAAAAGCAGGAAAAGTAGTTTTATTTTAGGATTTAACAGTAATCAGGAAAATAAGGGTAAACTGCAGATTTCGTATAACCAGACTTTAGTAAGATTTTCTTACTGTCTTGTGGAAAAACAGGAAAATATGTTCATATCTAAAATCACAATCTTGGTTTACCATGGTTGAAAAAGCAACTTTACCCATTGAAAGGTTCTCTGGCAGAATAGAGAAAATTTTTTCCAAAAGATTTTTTCACAATTCCCCTGCACTACAATGTGGTTGGCAGGCAAACTATAAATACATATGTAGCCTTTCCAGTTATACCATTATATATATATGAATATATACAGAAATTTGTAAACTTGTAGATGTCATTGAGCTGTAAGGAGTTGCCAGGACTGTAGAGAATAGAATTAAACATCACGCTCTTCATAAGTTGGACGAATAGTCCAAACTCAGTAATGCAGAATTCTGTAGCAAACTGTAAAATATTGTATTTGTGAAAGGATATAGTTATATGAAGTGTAGAATGAATGATGTGGTATTAAAACTGTGTTTAAAAAAAGGCAGGGTGGTTAATGAATGAATGACTAAATGCCAGCTGTATCTGGTTTACATGGCAAGGTTTTTGTAGTCAGGGAAGCTGTAGGGCTGGCTTCTGTGAGAAGACACCAAAAGTTTGTCCCCATGACTGACAGAGCCAGTTCCCGCTAGCTCCAAGATGGACCTGCCACTGATCAAAGCTGAGCCAATCAGTAATGTTTGTACTGCTTCTTGATAACATATTTCAGAAAGGGTAAAAAATGTTCTGCAGCAGTAGCTGGGAGAGAGGAGTGAGAATATGTGAGAGGAACAACGCTGCAGACACCAAGGCCAGTGAAGAAGGAGGGGGAGGAGGTGCTCCAGGCACTGGAGCAAAGATTCCCCTGCAGCCTGTGGAGAAGATCTTGGTGAAGCAAGTTGCCCCCTTAAGTCCATGGAGGTCCACAGTGGAGCAGATATCCACTCTGCAGTCTGTGGAGGACCCCACGCCAGAGCAGGTGGATGTGCCCTGAAGGAAGCTGTGACCCTGTGAAGAGCGTGTGCTAGAGCTGGCTCCTGGCAGGAACTGTGGCCCTGTGGAGAGGAGCCCATGCTGGATGGGGTTTTCTGTCAGGACATGTGATGCCATGGGGGACTTGCACTGGAGCAGTCTGTTCCTGAAGGACTGCACCCCATGGAAGGGACCCACAATGGAGCAATTTGTGAAGAACTGCCTCCCGTAGGAGGGACCACAAACTGGAACAGAGGAAGAGCATGCATGAGGGGGCAGGAGTGAACTGACTGCAACCCCCTTTCCCTGTCCCCTTGTGCTGCTCAGGGTTGTTGGGGTGGGGGGGAGGTAGAAGAGTTGGAAGTGAAGTTGAGCCTGGGAAGAAGGGAGCGGTAGGGAAGGTATTGTTAGATTTCTTCTTATTTCTCATTATCCTGCTTTGTTTAATTGGCAATAAATTAAATTAATTTCCCCAGGTTGAGTCTGTTTAGCCTGTGATAGTAATTGATGATTGATTTCTCTGTCCTTATCTCTACCCATGAGCTTTTTATCGTATTTTGTCCCCCTGTTCTGTTGATAGAGGGGGGGTGATAGAGCAGCTTGGTGGGCACTTGGCAGCCAGCCAAGATCAACCCACTACATCAGCTCAGTGTAATGCCATTGAAGTGAAAAGGAGAGTCTCATGTGTAATTTACTAATAGAAGTTCTGTACAAGAATTATTCAGTAATTATATTTGTAAGGCCTCAGTGAGTAGTGTCCTGCTTTTGCCGTCTGACTAAAAAGAATACATAGAGAAACAGAAGAAAGGCTCAGTAAGAGGTTGGAAAACATGACTATTGAAGGTAAGAAAGAATTTAAAGGGACAAATAGATTATGTCATTATAAACAGAATTGTAATCATTTGTGCCCCATCCACACTGAGCAAGAAAAACACATCTGTACACTTTGAAACACAGTAGCATTAGATGTTAGAGAAAAATATTTTATTTTTTAGAAGTGTTTAACTGTTTGCATATTTGCCTATTTGAGTTTTAGAATTTCTTTTACTGAATCTTTTTTAGAACGTATTTGAAAAATGTCTTTATGAGGAAGGCTTAGAATTTGCGATCTTTACCAGTATATAAGATATGTCAAATTACTTTAAATGACTCTCAGACTTTCTTTATTACATACAGGAAATACTAAGGTTTGGTGACAAATATCTACTAGATCTATAATAGAGTCCATAGTGGTTAAAGTGCAAAAAAATAAGATCTTAGTACTTACATAAGAAATTTCAGTCCTTTAAGTCTCCATTTCACTTCCACGTGTTTACAGATTGTAAAAAACCCATCAGTTCCCAGTGAGCCATTATTTCCTATGTTAAACAGAAGATTTCTAGGTTTTACCATTCTGTGGAAGCTAGCAGTAGAAAATGAAGTGTCTGTTACAAAGTTGTCTGTATTTTGTGAGTAACTTAATTAGACTTTCATTCCTGGAAGACTTGGGAAAGCTTTCTACAAAGATAAAATGACTTTACCTAAATAAATGCAGTTCAGTATGTTACATGTTACACTGAAATATATCCATAATTAGACTTCTAATGAGTGATTTCTTAAATTTATAGGATGCATTACCACTTTATGGACGTTTTAATTTACTACATGAATTAGTAGTCCACATTAGTGACATTAGAAAAAAATGGGAAAAAACCGCAAACAATTATAAACACCAAAATGGAATTGAGTAAGCATTTTTGTTAGCCCCAAAGCTATCCTGATAGCTTTATTGTCTTAATCAACTTAGTTGACTCGTTTTACTGCTCTTTTGAGGTAGATGTTGTGGACACATGCTGGGATACTAGTTCACTTCTGCCAAATTAAAAATGATAATTCTCATGCGTGAAATAACTGCATGGACTAATGACCAAGTCTCTGCATAATTTGAGCTGAAGCCCCAGCAGGTGGTAAACAATTAAACACATAACATAATATGAAATAGTCACAAGACTTTTTTTTTTTTTTTAAAAAATAAAAAAGGAGGGGAGAGAAATAAGGAAAGCAAATTCTCGTTTTCCTGCTCAGGCCTAAATTTGCTAGATGAGGTCAGAGGAAAAAATTGAAGAAGGAAACTAAAAGTATGTCACTGGAAAGTCACCTACTAACAGGTCTCCAGAACTCTCATAATTCTAAATACAGAATTCTAAATACTGATGTTTTTCTAGACATGATCCTACTCCCACCGAAACAATAACAAACCTCAGACGTTTCTTTAGTAGAACAAGAATAAAGCTTGAGAAACACTGACATTTCCTAAAACTTTCAAATAATTCTGAAACAACTTGCGAACCAAATATGTAGTAAGTAGATTTTTATTATTATTTAAATGGGGGGGGGAAAAAACCCAAACCCTGAACTACCCTACAAAACTAATTATTCCTCATTTTTACATTGGGTTGCTTCTTTACATGACTTCTAAAAATTTGATATGTAAGTACTGAAGCTTTTGTCTCTCTCATATAATCATGTAGAAAGTGTTTTTTTTTCAAAAATATGTTTTTTTCTAGAATGTGGTATGTTTTTAGAGGCTTAGTTCTTGTACCTGAAGACACTCAAAAATCCAATAACTGAATCATTACTTCAAATACAAACTCATTTATCTTAGAAATATTTGTAATCTGAGTTTCATATTACTTAATATAAATTTGAACTTCACTGTGAAATTCAGGATTATTTTATGGATTTGGTGATAGGCTGCCTAAGGATATATTGCAACATATACTAAATCAGAAATAGATAACTACTTCTATAGAACGGGCACTTCAGATACCGGGTAGCTCTTGGCAAAAGAAGTAGGGTGCCTGCTAACTTCTGGGACAGACCATATATAAAGCAGAGAGGACTGATGATATTTTGACTCTTACAAAACTCAGTGTAGGCTTGTGTTGCTGCTGAATTTTTCAGTTAGATAATATTTATGTTTTTTGAATAAATAGAAGAGAATAGAATAAAAACTGGGTCAAAAGCAGCAAAAGATTAAGTTTTTGAAGTTGTAGCTAGTAGAACACATATAACTTAATAGAGAAATGAACGTATTTTAAAAGCAATACCTTCTGTTGTTGCTAAATATTATAATTTTAAGGCAAGAATAATGCTAAAGGTGAGAGTCTAATCAAACAGATTATTTAATAGAAAAATGTTCTACTCTATTCTTGAAAGACCCTAAACCTATTTGACACTTTCATTTCGGAGATTGTCTGAGAAATGGTGTTTTTCAGGAGTAAGCAAAAGAAACCCAGGGTAAGACATAGCAGTTGCTATATTTCCTTGTATTTAGCTAATTTTAAGGGGCAATTTGGAGCTATCATTTTATAAGTCCTCTTTTGAAGAATGTCATGCTGCGAAAACAAGTAGGGAGACAAACTTCAGAACAGTATATGAGTGCCCTGCAAACACAAAGCACTTCTGATGGTGAGGTGATTCCCTGTGAGGGGAAAAACCCAAACAGAAAGTTTGTGAAAGAAATAAGGAATTGGAAAGAACATAATGAGCATGTTGCATTAGAATTTGGTTCCTTGGAACTTAGTGCTTGTATTTTGTGGGGTTTTTTTAAGCTGCTGCAATAGCTTTTGTAAATAGCTTTTGTAAAAAGGCCCAATCTTTTTTAAGGCACACAAATGTTTACAAATAATTTTGTGCACTCTCCTCCCACTCTCCCTTTTCTTTTGTCTGTACTTTTGTCTGGTCAGCTCAGCACAGATACCATATAATTGTGTGGGAAGAAAAAAACATATATTTCTTTTAGCAATGAATTTTTTCTTTAATGTACGTAATTATATTAATTTCACTGAAGACTTAGCTTAGTATTGTCACACCTCCAGTTTTACTACCTCTTCAACTTTTGATTTAGTTCCACTGCATACAGAAAAAGATATTTTAATGCATCTCTTTCTTATTCCAAAAGAAGATACCTTTTGGTATTGCTGCACGCTTCTCTTTTTCTGTTGAAAAACATTCCCCATGAAGAAACACCCACAAGAGAATATGTTATTCTCTGTACCACCATCAGCTTATGCTTATCTCCTGTAGTGATTCACTCTGTTTTCTCAGAGCTTGAAGTGATTTCCTTCATGAAGCCTGAATTTTGCTGTTGGCGAGGAAAATAAAGAGGGATGAAGAGACAGGATAAAAATAATTTCTCCCATTTTTTTGCAAAACCATCAACAGGGCAACACCTATTGCTTTTGCTTTGTGAGAAACTTTTGCATACTGAGAAAGTATGGTTGTGATTTACTTGTAGTATGCACTTACGGTTATACACAGATGTAATAATCCTCCCAAAGAGGTTTAATGAAGGGAGTGTGCAACATGATCTGAAATCTACACCTATTGAAACTCATTAGCATGGATTTTCCTAAATTTTTATTACATTTTTCAATTATTAAGAACCTTAACATGAAATCCACAGGGAAAAAAAAAAAAAAAAACAACCAAAAAACCAAAACCAAGCTGCACTTTACAAGGTATTTCCTGTTAAGTTAGTGTTGTAGATGTTTAACAGAAGTGTTCAGCAGCTTACATTTTCACATAAGTGTAAGAATGAGAGCCTGAGGCAATCTGAATACAGGCTTTTCAAACTTCAAAGGAGCAGTGAGTGATTTTTGCCCTGCTTTTGCCATCCAGAATTGGTCTAAGCTTGGGGAGCAATTAAAATTAAATAGCCGCTGAACTGCAGAAAGTGAAGATCGGCAGCTCTGGGCATGAGCAGACTTTTATGAAGTCCCCTGACTAATTCATATCTTGGTGTTGGTAAAGCAAGGAATGAAGTCAAAATGAGAACCATTTATATGGAAAGAGAGCAAAAGGCAGCTGCATTAACCTTGAATATAATGAGCCAGATCTTTGTTTCAAATCAGTTGTTTTTCAGGTTCTTTTTCATGAGAGGAACCCTTTGTAAAAACCTACAGCTACCCGTGATCTGACCGTCTCCCCCTCAGTCCTAAACTCTTCTTTTGTAAATAGCCATCAGTGCAATTAAATGTACAGACAAAGCAAACTGTACCAGATCTGTATGTGCTGAATGGTGAAACTTTTTTTTCAAAAATGGGATATTTTTTTTTTTTTTAAACAGAGGATTTATTTATCTTGTTTCATAAAAGTCAGAAATTGATTGAGATGGATGTAAATGAAAATCATAATAGTATTTAAGAATATAAACAGGGCTACTGAATTAAGATATATAAAAAAACATGTTTCTTAACACAGTTTTGAATTTTTAAGTTAAGAGATATATGTTACAAACTTGTAGAAAAAGAACAGGTTCTTTAGCTGCCATTGTTTCATGCATCTTTTGCTCAGCAATAAATACCAAAATAGCATTTTCAGTACAAGTTCAGAACAGATTTCATTAAAATAATGTATATGTAAATCAGCAATCTGATAGGCACAGACAAACTCCAGTGCATTTAATTATCTTTGAACAAAAGTGCATGCTAATACTACGTATATTATTGCCACTTTAAATATTTGGTAATAGACTCTATAGTTTTCCAAGTCATGTTTTGAGTGTTAGATTTAGGGATTATTTTGTGAAAGGAAGTGGAAATGGGGAGACATGGAAAATTGGAGGGAGAATTGCCTGTGTAAGCAGAGGAAGTTTTCAATTATATTTTCATTAAATTCTCAGAAGCATGTAATATGCTAGGATTACAGTTTTCTGGCCACTTAGTTCCTTATGGTGCCAGAAAAATAGATCATTTTATCTGTTGTGTTAGTGACAGAGCTCCAAAAAGTCAGGACTCCATTGTAGAAAATGTAAATTGCACAATAACCTGTGTTTACCAGCTACATCATCTCTTCATAATTGTCCAGTTAATACATAGCACCCCTACATAGCTGGTGTTTAATACTCACTAAAAGTCCTGTTTTCCTATTCAATTCATGCTAAATGTTCTCACATAAATTAGCATTTTGCTGTGTAGACCCCTAATGTTGGATAATGTATTTGTAAAAATCATTGTGATACTTTTCTGATTTATTTGTTTATCAAATATTTGCAGTGTAATACAGACATGTATTTTTGCTTCACAAAAGGTGCTCTGTATCTCAAACGTATTCTGCTTTATTGTTGGTTTGCCTCTCTCTTTTCCGAGCACACAGACTGACACCTGTAGCTGAGTGGCCCTGTGGTGCAGTATCACCACTGTTAGTAACACAGCATTAGCTTTGTATTGAGTTTACAAGGCTCGGAATAGAGGCAGCTAAAGCTTTGTCTCTCTGAAATTTCTTAACCTGCCTGTAGCTTTATTTTACTTGGCTTATCTGTAGCAGCAATTTTGCTAATTCAGCAGGTGTCTACTGTGATTTTTTTTTTTTTACTTTTGGTCATCTTTGTATGGTACAACCATGGTTTTACAACTCTAATACAATGACACAATGCAGGAAAATACAGATCCGGTATGGAAGCAGAGGCCTTGAGAAGAAAAAGAGGCCTTGAGATGCAGGATGCATCTTGGAGGAGTGCAGGCCTGGGATGATAAGGGATAGGGAACAAGCCTGGTGATAGAAACCCCATGGCAATAAACAACTTACACATGATAGCTTCAAGAAATGCAGATCTACTTTAAGAGGCAACAGAGAACAAAGAAATACTAGCTACAAACTGTGAAAATCACCGTATGTAGTAAATCTGGATGTAAGTTAGAGTCGCAGAGCAATGTGGAAGGAAAAAAGGTATAAAAGCATGTTAGCAAACATAAAAAGGAACCCAGGTGGACTCTAGAGTGAAGAAGAAGAAGCCATCAATATAAACACCATACTCCTCCCAGCAAAAGTCTTCAGGTGCTGACTAGTCATCATAACAAAAGAATGAAGCCACCAACCTCAGGATCCAGAAAAGCAGAAACATGAGCATAAGAGCGAAAGGGGGTAGAAAAGAAGTGCATGTATAATAATTTTAACTACTACACTGTTACTGAAACTTTTTTCTACATACACACATTCTTTCTCTAACTATAATAATTGGATGTGCACTATTAATGATTTTTGGTTTAAACTTTAAAGACTTCAATTATAATAACAAAAAAATTAGATTTACTTATAAAAGCGTTTCATCTTTGCGCGTAAACTAGATTTTTAGCATAATACACTGCACATTAACACTTCCAAAAGTGTAGTATAAGACTCTATTTTCATAGGCAATTACTTTCTGTGGGGAACAGAGGGTCCAATACGCTGACCAGAGCCATGCCAAAGGGAAGTCTGCTGCCTCCCTGGGGCCTGGGTTAGAGACGTTACTAGGAAGCTCTCTGATCTGGTATGGTCCTCTATTACCCGCTATTGGTCATGCAGGTTGGCAGTGATAAGACTGCAGAGAGAAGTCCAAAAGCAATCAAAAGGGACTTCAGGGCACTGGGGTGATTGGTTGAAGGATCAGGAGCTCAGGTAGTGTTCTCCTCAATCCTGTCCGGGGCAGGGAAGAACGCTGAAAAGAACAGGAAAACTCACCTGATTAACAGGTGGCTCAGAGGCTGGTACCATTGGTGGAATTTTGGGGGTTTTTTTTGATAACAGGGAGGTTTACACAACTCGGGGCCTGCTGGCAGCAGATGGAGTTTAGCTGTCTCAAAGGGTGAAAAGGATTCTCACTCATGAGTTGGCAGGGCTCATTGAG